>JANHFX010024575.1:12263-27554 GCA_027560015.1 Chloroceryle amazona | reverse complement strand
AGGGTGCTCAGAGCTCTGTCAGCCCCACCTTGAATGTCTCCAGGGATGGGGCCTCAACCACCTCCCTGGGCAACCTGATCCAGTGCTCCACCATTCTCCTGGTAAAGAACTTCCTCCTTATTTCTAATCTAAACCCACTCTTTTCTAAGTTAAAACCATTACCCCTCATCCTTTCACTCCAGGCCTTTGTAAACAGCCCATCTCCAGTCTTTTTATAAGCTTCCTTCAGGTCCTGGAAGGTGGCTGTTAGGTCTCCCAGAGCTAATAGATTTGTCCCAAATCTATTTGTCCCAAATTTGTCACAAAAAGGTTTGTCCCAACAAATTTGTAATGCAGGCTCTTTGTTTCCACCTCCTATTTTATACCAATGATATACCCATATTTAAAGGAAGAAAATGTTTCTCCTTACTGACTAATTGGAACTGAAACCTTATAAAGCTTTTTCTTAGCATCTTTCATTTGTTACTATTAGTGCCTCGGCAACCTGGATCAAATTAAATAATTTAAAGCACTATTTTCAGTCAAAACATATTAAATAGCTCTTTTGTTACTCGCCCTGTCTCTAGTTTGCACTGTAGATGTTAATGTGAAGACCATTGAATATGTTTCACAGCTGAGGAATAACTAGCATTACTTTTTTTTCTTTTCTTTTTCTTTTTTCACCTTGCACTTAGGCTTGACATCAATGCATAGCTCCTTTAATTAAATACAGGCTATATGAGACAATGTTTTGTCCTGCTTTTAACTAAAACAGAAGAGTCTTCTTTTCCAATTCATAAATCTCTGTCCATTATTCCATTTCTCTTCCCCTTTGGGAAAGAGAGCATCTGTCATTTGTCTAGTGGCCAGACCAGCTCTAACACTTGACATGTTTATACAGAATAAAAGCTATCATATTTTTCTATGAAGATTGTATCTCATGAATAGATCTGGTAAAAGAATTTTCACACTTGTGATTATGACAATTTTCTCTTAAAAATGTTAAATGTTGGTGAGGAAAGGGTAGACAGCATGCCCAAAGAAAGCTGTAAGCATGAATAAGGATGGAATAGCAGAGAGGGCAACTGTCAACGTAATTTCTAGAATCAGTGACAGTCTGGCAGCATTTCTAGTGATACCTTTACTGAGTAAGACCTTTAAATTGTAATTACCCTTTCATTGATTACCGTGGAGAAACTAGTCAAGGTCAGTAGAACAGTAAATGTATTACTTGAGAGATGTGATCTGATACCTAGGAACTGTTTCTGATAATCAAATAAGTCCCTGCAAGTCATTTGTTCCACGAAACTATGCCTTCAGAGTTACTGAAAGTCAGAGGTTTATTATGAAGCAATCAACGCAACATGTAGATACATGCAAATGTGCAGCTTCTGTTTCCAAAGGAGTCACCAGGAACAAGATCTTGTGGCTTAGTAGCACTGAAAGAAATATCATGTAAAGTGGTGAAGCACATGGAACGAAGAAATCCATCTGTGCCAAACTGTGATTTAATAATCTAATAGTATTTCACAAATAATATTGTACCTCATGGACCAATATATCCTAAATATCTCTTATTTATTAAAAATACCTTTTTTTTTTTTTTTAGGGGATGGGGTAGCTTTCCCTTAATTTTAGAGTCCTTCAAAGAGTTTTGAAAATATGGGGGAAAAAAATTAATTTTTGAGTGTTCTCATAGAAATGGGTTGCAAGTTTTTCACTTTGAGTTATTTTTCTACACAAGAAGACATCCTTCAAGTTTCTACTTTACCACAGATATGGTTGGCATTAACTGTGTTGACTAGATCTCTTCAGACTACACTGGAAGCACAAACATTCGATCTGTCTAAATCTGGAAGAATCCCATACCTATTGTCCTTTCTTTAGCTGGCTTGTAACAGTTTTTATACTTGGGGAGGGTGGGAGTGTAAGAAAGGAAAGGGAAAGCATCTGGCAACCTCTTAGTGACCATAAAGATCACTAGACTTAGTTAAACCTTTTCAAAAAACTAGCATATTGGTAGATATTCCCTGTCGTAACAACATATATTGCTTAATCGAAAATTACTATATCATAAATATAAGGTGTCCCCAAAATTTTGCGTTGCAATACTACAAATGACTTGTAGATAAAAGAATGTGGTTCCATTAATTGATAGATCCTATATACCTCTATGTAAATATACCAACATATCATCATCAATTCTGACACCCCCGACAGAAGGAGATGAAGTTAACATGAAATGGATAAATACCCTTACAGTAAACTCTATGCACATGCACATGATAAGCTCATGAATGTTATTCCTGTCTTATTACACCCTACATCCATAGGGGACTAAGCAAGATACAGACGTTACATTGCACCTAGCAAATGCTTTGGTCTTGAGGTGAGAGCTGGTATCTGGAAACTGGCAGATAAGAGCTGGAAGGTATTAAGAGCTAGAAAGGATTTTAACACCGTATACTTGTAAAGAAAATGATTATCTTTAGATGGCAATGTATTGAAAGGAAAAACCAAATCAAATAGAAAGTCCAGTCAATAAAGATACTCAGTCACTGCAATCCAAGTCTTATAGAGTTTTCTACTTGGCAACCTCCTGCCTAGCAGTGTTTGAGTGCCTAACTTCATTGAACAGATGTAAGGAGATACTTTCTGAATCTTAAGCCTTGAATGCAGGAAAAGGCAAGAAGAAGGTAGTATTTCTAGTCTGCTCTTGGATTTAGAGATGATAACTAAGTTATTAAGGTTGAAATATGGAAGATGCTGTTAAAACTTGGAAGAACTAGGTTTAAATCCCATCTCTTCTTAAACTGTAAAACAGCCTTTGAGCTTACATCACCCTTCTGCCAGATTAATGATTTAACCAACAAACTGTAACTGTATTTAGACCATTTTCCCCTAAAATACTCTCATATCACTTAAAATATTCCATATCTGACAGAAAATTTTTTTTAGTCATGGTACACATCTGGAAGCCCTGAATTTCAGTTCGTGCTACAAGCAATACTTCAAGTGTTTTATTTAATGAAGATTAATTTTAACAGGTAAAACTAAGGAATTTTTACACAGAATATCCCGCTATGCAGGCAAACATTTGGGATATCAGTGATCAAGTTCAGCCACTTGCTCCACACTACTTTCTCCTTCACCTATGCAGAAGGGATATGAAATATTTGTTTGAAGAACAACATGAAGAAATTCATCATGTACATCTCCTGAACATTGGTGTCTGGGTGAGTCATGCTCTCCTTAAGGGACATTCAACAGGAACAAACCAAAACACAGGAGGCTCTCTCTGAGCATCAGGAAACACTTCTTTGCTGTGAGGGTGACTAAGCTCTGGCACAGGTTGACCAGGGAGATTGTGAAGTCTATATCTTCGGAGATAATCTGAAGTCATGTGGACATGGTTCCACACATTGCTTGAGCAGGCCAGTTGGACTCAGTGACCTCCAGACATGCTTTCCAAACACAATGTTCTGTGATTCTGTGATTCAATAGTGCTGAATTTGACTTTTCCTGCAGTTTAGGTGAAGTGGAAAGTCTCTTTGGGGAATTTTGACACTGGGCTTCAAAGGCAGGAACATAAGCTTCAAGATCTTTTGTTACTTCCAAACTGTCATGTTACTTTCAAACTATCACTGCTAGGTTAATGCTTTGAAAAAACTTAGAAATATGTCATGTGGCAGTAAAGGGTTTAATCTGACTGCTATCTATAGAGTCTGTAGTGTATTTATCTCAAAATGAATAAGGAAGAAATTTGAAACATGTATTAGACTTCAGTCTACGCAACCAAAGTACGCATGAGGATTTAAATATAAAAGGGTTAGATGGAGATAAGAGCAATGGAAATTTTAGCTTCAGTGATTCTTTCTGAGATATAACAAAAACCACTATGACTATTAAACATATCACAATGATCAGAGTAACAATACCCCCATTTTATTTCTCTGTTCTCTGCTCTGATCTGCTCTGTCCAGAAGAGATTTGTGTTTGATGACAGCAGGCAGTATTAGTGATGTCATAATAGAGTGATTTTTCCTATTAGAAAATACCATAAAGTTACAGTGGGGATTGAAAATGAATTTTCAAGCCAGACATGAATTTTCAAGGAATGGAAACACTACTGCTTTGGCGATTCCCCAGGCAGTGAAAGAGCACAGCACATCTAAGGCTGTAAAAGGCTGCTGCAGACTTGACTGTGATCCTTCTTCCTCCATTTAGCATTTCACTGTCTCAGAAATCTTATCCCATACAAATTAACTATGAGTACCTCAAATTACCAGTGACTGAATGTACCCAATGCTATTTTCTGCCCCCTTTGCATTACAAGATATACAAATTAGGTCAGAAACTTCAGGATACATGATATGAGTGCTGGAGGGTGACAATGTCATTTCTGACCAATGCTCCAAAAGTCACTTAACTTGATGAAGCTTCTTTCCTTTGCTTGCTCACTTTCTTCCCATGCACCCATCCCTCTTTTACAGAATCACAGAATATTTATGCCCAGAATCACAGAATATTTATGACCTCCTAGATCACTGAGTCCAACCATACCCATAACAAAAAAACCCCCACCTAAATACCCTGATCAAAAACAACTTCAAAACCACAAAATAACCCTCAACATGCCTGCCACTAGAGCATGTCCTGAAGCACCAGGTCTACCTGTTTCTTAAATACCTCCAGGGATCGTGACTCAACCACCTCCCTGGGAAGGCTGTTCCAGTGCCTCACCACTCTTTCCGTAGAGAATTTACTCCTAATATCTAATCTAAACATCCCCTGCCACATCTTCAGACCATTTCCTCTGGTTCTGTCAGTAGTTACGAAGGAGAAGAGGCCAACACCCACCTCTCTACAACCTCCTTTCAGGAAGTTGTAGAGGGCAATGAGGTTCCCCCTCTTCTCCAAACTAAAGGCCTCCTCTTCTCCAAACTAAACATACCCAGCTCCCTCAGTCTCTCCTTTTATTATTTCTATCTTCCTTCCTTTCTCTCTGTGCACTTTGGTTCTTAAAAAATATACAAAATCACTGCATCAACCACTAAATGATGCATGAAGGAAAAAATGGAAATATACTTGCCCTCTGTGTGATGCTATGTAATCACAGCTCTGTGGCTAGGCACTGCTTCATATGCCTATCTGCAATATTAAGCTCAGACTTATGTAGAAAGAAAATAACTGTAACTGTTATCTCATTTCTCACAAGCAGCCAGTCTAAGCTCGCTCCAAAGGGTTCCAGGCAACACAGGAGTGTAAGACAAAAATTTCCTTCACTTTTGTGGGAAGAAAGTAAGTACATAAATCTAACAGATTCTTCCTATAGGTAAAGAAAGCAGAGCTACTTTCTACTTCCTGGTTAAACATTCTCAAAATTACTTTTCATGCTTCTATTCTGAATTAGGTTCCATTTCTAACAAATACTAGAAGCATCACACTCATTTGCTTACAAGTTAAACAGTGATACAGCCAAATAGTTTGGCTAGGCTGGAAAAAGGGAGCTTTTACACACTCCTCTGTTACATCCACGGCAGGGTGACATGTAGGATGAGCATTAACTAAAAAAGGATTAGGATGTTTTTTCTTTTTTTTTTTTTTTTTTTTTTTTTTCCCAGAAATGCTACCAGTGTACCAGAATTTACTAGTCTTGATTCTAACTGCAGTCTGTACTACATAATTATATGTTATTACAGCTCTAATGACTTCTATAAATGTTCTAACAGATGTGGAAATTTCTCCCTCTCTTCTTTAGTTTAATGGGATGGAATTTCTTGTACTAAGATAACTGAATTTAATCCAGATAGTAAGAATAAAGAGTAAATATTAAAAGTGTATGTGTGACACAACAAAAAATGTCCTGTTGAATAGAAAACCAAAAGTTTTATCTCTTGATTCAAGCAATACATTTTCAACCCACTTTTGCTTGCTTTTTAGTATTCACCAGTACACATCTACCATGCTCGTTCTATGCATCTTGTTTTAGCTTCAACCTGAAGTACAAAATACCAGAGATGTACATTTCTCATTTGCTAACTGGACTAACAGCAGGAGAACGCATTAGTAATCTGGTGATATTCACACATCAACTGGCAGTTCTGAAAGGCTTTTGATAAAACTTTGGCAATGAACTTCCCAAAGACATGAATGAATAAATACAACCTTTGGAAGTTCATCTGTATCTCAAATATGCGACACGCACTAAACATACTTGATAAATTCACAGTCAATTTTTAACGAGCACTTAAGAGAAAGAGAATAATAAATGTGTGGGAAAAAAACAACACACTTTCCTTGTAGAGGAAGCACAGAAATAACCTCTCTGGGGTGATATTCAGACAGCTGTTCTGATTTGTGTCCATACAGTGAGATATTAAAGACAATGAGTGATTTTGCCATGTTGCTCAGGAACTAAAAACACATTTTAATCATGAGAAAAGATGGGGATGGGGGTGTTGCTCGTGGGGTTTTTGTTGTTTTTGTTTTTGTTTTTTTTTTATTGGTTGTTGTTTTTCCCCAGAATGAACTCTTAAATGGTGAAAGTTCAGTACATTCATAAAGATTATGCTTGTGTAGCATAGCCTGTATTTCTTAAGGTCTTGCCAGGAATTTCTTCAAACATGTAAGAAAGCATACATTTCTGGGGCTATATGTAAACTGGGAAATCCTTCTGGGAGAAAAATAAACCAATGGTCCATAAAGCTCCTCTTGCTATGTGAAAATAAAAGCATCTGCTAGTATAACGAGTGTCTTGTTGACTCAGTGTAGTTGACCATCTCTTTTCTCACAAGCACATGCACTCCGATCAATAGAAATTACTGCAGGAAGTACTTGAGGATGCAATGATAATTTATCCATCCAAAATATGTATTTCATTCAGTAAAAGGTAAATGTTAGGAGAAAATACTGGAACCCTAGCTGGAAAGTATGTATAAAAGAAATTCAGGTTTTAGATAACTTTGAAAGCAAGAATAAGTGATATCTTCACAACTGTTCCTATTGATAGAGAACTGAGATGATGAGTTTTAAATGCTTTTAAAATAAGCAAACAAAATAATGGAAAAGTAAACGAACGAAAGACATAAATCAGATGAGTCACCTTTACACCAAAGCTTGGAATTCTGTACAGAAAGTTTCAGCTGTGGGATTAGATGAACATCCTTATCAGTTTAGATGTAGTTTACCTCTTTCTTCTTCTAATTTAGTGTAACTAGATAATAGTTGCTTGTGTTTGCAATTTAAACATATCTCTGGAATTAAAAGTCATTAAAATGGTGTAATATAATTAAAATTTTCTTAACAATAATTTCCAGGTCAAAAACCTCTCCGATTTAAACCAGAAATATGACTTCTTCAATTGCTAGCCCTGAGTATACATTTTGAGAGTCAGACTGTTCCTCTCCTCTACATCTCCCTAACCTATATTTTTCTTTCCTTACTCACCATCTTCTGCAGGTTTTGTAATAGTATCTTATCCACAAGTAATTTCAGTGACCTAGAATAGAAACTCTTGGCTTTGCCTGAATTATATTGACTACATATTGACAGTAGAAGTGAAAAGTAGACAATGTTATCTCAGCGAAGTCAGCAGAGGTGACATACATAAACACAAAGGACAGGTCTGTTGCAGAAGATTCACATTTTGTGAATTATCTAAGACTAAAATACTTCTCTAGGAAAATTTCTCCTACTCAAAGAGAAGCAAAACATGGTTGCTTGCATGAGACTTCACTAAGGGGAAATCCTGCCTAGTGGCTTTCTACAACAGAGTGACTGCATCAGTGGACAAGGGATGACCTGTGGATGTGATCTGTCTGGACTGCTGCAATGCCTTTGACACGGCCCCCACAACATCCTACTCACCAAGCTGGAGAGATATGGATTTGATGGGTGGACCGTTCAGTGGATAAGGAATTGGTTGGATGGCCACATCCAGAGGGTAGCGGTCAATGGCGCAAAGTCCAGATGGAGAGCAGTGACAAGTGGTGTCCCACAGTGGACCATATTAGGACCTGTCTTGTTTAACATTGACAATGACATAGATAGGGGGATTGAGTGTATCATCAGCAAGTTCACGGATGATGCCAAGCTGAGTGGTGCTGTCAATACACCAGAGGGTCAGGATGTCATCCAGAGGGAACTGGACAAGCTGGAGAATTTGGCCCAGGTGAACCTCATGAGGTTCAACAAGAGCAAGTGAAGGGTCCTGCACCTGTGTCGGAACAATTCCCACTAGCAATCCAGGCTGGGGGAGGAGGGGAGAGAGAGCAACCCTGCAGAAGAGGACTTGGGGGTGCTGGTAGACAAGAAGCTGGGCATGAGCAGCCAGTGTGTGCTTACAGCCCAGAAGGCCAGTCTCATCCTGGGCTGCATCAAAAGAATTGTGGCCAGCAGATCGAGAGAGGGGATTCTGCTGCTCTCCTCTGCTCTGGTCAGACCTCACCTGGAATACTACATCCAGCTCTGGAGCCCTCAGCACAGGAAGGACATGGACCTGATGGAGCAGGTCCAGAGGAGGGCCACGAAGATGATCAGGGGGCTGGATCAGGGGCTCTCCTATGTGGACAGGCTGAGGGAGCTGGGATTATTCAGCCTGGAGAAGAGAAGGCTCCAGGGAGACCTAGGATTTAGATTAGAAGTGGATTTAGATTAGAAATAAGCAGGAAGTTCTTTACCACGAGGGTGATGGGAGCACTGGAACAGGTTGCCCAGGGAGATGGTTGAGGCTCCATCCCTGGAGACATTCAAGGTGAGGCTTGACAGAGATCTGAGGAATCTGCTGTAGTTGAGGATGTCCCTGCTCTCAGCAGGGGGTTGGACTGGATGACCTCGAGAGGTCCCTTACAAAACAGACATTTCTATGTGTCTATGTTTGCTCGTATGTTTTCAGGAAAACAAATAACAAACTGTTGCTTATTAGAATAAAACAGTCTCTTAATCCATATCAACATGATATTTGTAGTACCAGATGACTGAGGGATGTAGGAATTAAATGCATGTAGATGGGAGATTTTAAGCTTGCAGAACAAAACTGGAATGAACCAACATTTAAGAGTAATACCAAACTCATTTGTATTAAAGATCTCTGGAAAAGCTATACACTACTGAAATTCCTTTACTATCTAAGCAGTCCTTCCTTACAGCAGGAGATCCAAGCCAGAGCAGCCATTAAGCAACAAGGATTAGTGTGATACATTCCTGAGCATGAGCCTGGCTTACTACTGAAAGGAAAAAAAAAAGAAAAAAAATACCAAATATTAATTTATTTTCCAGTCCCCTAACTTACCTGTACAAGGACAGGAAATGCTGCTGCTTGGAGCAAAAGATACAAAAGGTCAGTGGATTTAAATTAAAAGAGGGTAGATTTAGATTGGATATAAGTATGAAATATTTTATGATGAGTGTGATGAGACACTGGAACAGGCTGCCCAGAGAAAGTTGTGGAGGTCCTATCACCTAGCTCATTCAAGGCTAGGTTGGATAGGAGTTTGAGCAACCCTGTCTAGTTAAAAATGTCCCTGCCCATAGCAGAGGGGCTGGCCTAGACGATTTTTGAAAGTCCCTTCCAACTCAAACCATTCTACGACTCTATGATAAAGTGGATTTTACCAGGATCTTACCTTTTCCACAAATTCTGTCTCTGAAAACACCATATGCATACATTGATTTATATATACTTTCATCATCTACATATGCCCACATTTTCCTTCACATGCATGCTAATGTTGACTCAGAATGCAAAGAAAGTTAAGCATACACTCTTCTGGATCCTAGCCATAACTCTTTTAGATGACTACATGCAAATAAACCTTTCTGCTAGAGAAACTCTTTGATGAAGAGATCAAAAATGTTATGCTTGCCAGCTCTCAAAGCGGAGTTCTTACCTGCAGTTGTAATAAAATGTTTTGTGTTTATAGGTTCAAGTCCTAACAGCTGTGAAGATGACAACTGTGATGGAAGAAAAGGACCCTCTAAGATGTTTACCAAGATACGGGGATCCTATCCTTGGAGAGATGCCTTTCTGTACAGAAGCTTGTGGTCCATGGGCTCTTCTGCACACACAGCACTCAGGTCTGATACATTTATGAAGCCTTATTCCTCAAAACGAACTATAAAAATTGCACTGAAAGTCTTACGTCCCCAGACTAGCAATCATATTTGCTCTATGTAAAACACTATCAAAGGGCATTTTAATATGTTGCATGCAAAATTAGCTGTAGTCTGTCAGACTGGAAAATATTGACAAATGCTGAAATAGAAAGTTTTAGCTGATGAAAGATAGCCCATCTGACGTGTTTCAGTATGGAAAAGTACATATTTTCATAAAGGAAATAATCAGAAAGCTCAAAAATAAACAGCAAGCTGATTAAAAAGCTGTGAGAGAGGGAAACAAACAACAAAACCCAAGGAATACACGCACAACGTGTATGCAAATAATAAAAGCTGCATTATCTCTTGGAAAATCAGTCTATATATGTTTGCTTTTGGGGGCTGCTAATTCCTACCTGATCTAAGCAACTCTTGAAAATCATTCAGTAACTGTTGGTGCTCCTGCTGGGGTGGAAAGAGGAGTGAACCTGGTCTTCCAGCTCAAACTACAGCACTCTGTCCATAGCCCTTCATCTGTCACCCTGTCAAGTGGGGTGAAGATGGCACACACAGCACATTCCTCACCTCTTCACCTCCTGTTTTGCCTTCCATTACCTTGTTTCACTGCCTTGTATTTTTTTGTTGTTGTTGTTTAGGCCTAGTATTCAAAATTTATTTTTATTATTAATTGATTCTAGGTTTAATTATATTTTCTTTCTCAGTTACATTATTTTATAGCAGATATTTCAGTGCACTGAAAAAAAACATCATAGCAGATTAAATCAGCAAAATTGTCACCTTTTGAGATCTGGAAACAAAACTTAAAATAAACTCTATAGCTCTGCAAAACATGTCTCCACTAGGTTTTGCATGTTTCATCAACAATGATATATTTTCCTTGCCCATTATGTATAGAAAGAACAATAAAACTTGTCAAATAGTATATATGGAAACATTTTCAGCAAGAGACTGGGTTTTGAGAGCATAAACAGACCATCTGCAACATAAAATGCATTTTCAGTATAAAATGTAAGAACTTCAAGACTTCAAGAAGTCTTTTAGGAGGTATTTCCAAACCGAATATAAAAAAAAAAAAAAACAACACAAAGATCAGATATTGCAAGTCACTCGCTCTGCTTTGTGATGCTAACAGGGAACCACCAAGCGTATCCCCATCCTTGACTATGTCAAAGAAGATGCAGATGCTGTCAAATGACTCACCCTAAGGCAATAAATAAACCAAGCTTATTCCAGTATACTAACTCTACAAAGAAATAGGCTAGGATTATGTTTTTCCGATAACTTTATTCATATCTCCATCCAGCAAAAGTCTTCATCTGCTTGACTATAAGTGCAAAGAACACATGAAAGCTCGAGTGAACTTAGTTAATGATTTGAGCATGTGCTTTGTTACATGAAAGCTGGAGCACTTGGCAACCTGCAGAATCACTCTTGCCAGTGTTAAGAACAACAAAATACCCTGTTCCACTCAATAGCTACAATCATCCTCAGTTGCAGAAAAAGGAAAAAGAGTTAACTAGGAATTATTAACCAAGACATGCTGGCTAAATTCAGACTGCTACAGTATTATCTTTTGTTTCAGAACTCTGACCTATTCATTGCCTCTTTCTAGATTGATCATTTTCAAGCATAATGAATATTCATCAACCTTCAAGAATACAGCATAGCTTTCTCTAAATGCCTATTAAACGGGTAAGCATAGAGGCTAATTTTTTCATTTACGAACTAGACCAAAAAAAATATATTAATGAGAACTATTTTGAATACCTGTGTAATACTAGAATACATTTTCACTTTCGTACGACATGGATTTCACATAGTTCAATGTTTTCCTTACTTTTGGCTAACAAATTCTTTAGGAAAGAAAAAAAAAATGGTTGGGTTTTTTTTGTTATCATGAATTAGCATTAAAACAGTTATCATGGTTAAGTTTCCTAGTTGGAAATGTATCATACTGGAGATCCCAAGACCCTGACAGTACTAAGCAATATACCAAGACATACAAAAATGATCAAGAGCTGACTACCCAGGTAAGGCTGCTTCTTTTTGGCCAATGTAAAGACAGTTTGGCTAATTCAAAATCTTCTTTAGAAACCAAACAGAAAGAAATAGACACAGAATCACTCTCGTAGATTTTTTAGCTCCTGGAACCATCCCACATGTGTGCAAATTTCATTTCCAGCAAGAGGCAGCAGGGCATGCAGTACCAGACCCAGACCTGCTCACACAAGCTCCTGCTTGTTCCCATGATGCACTGGCTGCATGCCTTTCCTGATGGGCTGCACGGGAACTCAGGCTGCTCAGTACCAGGTCCCACCTTCTGGATATTTTACATTTCTGGAAGAGTTTTATAATAGTTGCTTAGGAATTTGTTTAGTGAGACTACAGCATGGCTGGAAAGCAATGAAAAATGGACTGGAGAAATCAAGCGTAACTGAACAGACCACCTAATGGGAGAATCGGATGTTCCATGCACACAGGGTACGAGGTGCCAAGAAACTACCATGTACTCGGGGCTCAATAGCTTTTATTAAGGCAATAATAAAGTAAGCCTTGTTTGTCTTTGCAGCTGGCGAAGTCTCCTTAAGTCACTGTCTTCCAGTTTCTACTCTTAACATCTCTTCCCTCCCAGCTTCCCCTGTGAAGGAATGACCATCAACTAACCTTATTAAGAGAAATGGCAGAGTTAAGCAGCAAAGACAATGTATTTTAATACATTTTTATACATAAAATACCGCTAAATTAACATAACTGCATCTAGACTCAGCTTATGTCATGCAATAATGCGATTACAGCAATTAAAAGAACAGATACAACTGCTATTTGGAAAAAAAAAAGCGTATATGTAGTATGAGTTTACTGGAGAAAGGTTAAAATTTAATACACACTTTGTTTTTTTACCAGCAAGACATCATTTCCTATAAAGACAGCATTGACTATTGACTAATTCTTAAAATCATGTGGACCTAATCTACAGCTCAGTTTAGGACTTGAAATGCAAATTTGGATATGAAACATAATGCGAATAAATGCCAAGTTAATATATAACTGCATACCAATAACCAACATTTCTTCTGTCTTCGCAGATTCTAGTAAGTGACGGTACTTGAAAAACAGTCAGAAATGAAAACAAGCAGACCTGATTTTGCAAGTAACATATTAATTGCAAATATCATAGCTCAGCTGTACACACTTTACAGATGCCAAAATCTGTTGTCTTTGTAGTGCTGTTATTCTAAAGTTGCAGGTCAAAATCAGCAAACAGCTGTTCAAATATCTGAGGAATTTACTATATAATGCAAGACTACACAAACAATCAGATATGTATGGAAAGGAAGAAAGCAGAAAATGGGAACATTACTTTTAATCCTGTTATGGATTAAAAGGCCATATTATATAATGAATTTCTTACAAAACCTGACAAAATAGTGCTATGTAATGTGTAAATCTCCTCTTCCTTTTTTTTTTTCCTTTTTATTTTTTTTCTCTTTTCTTTTCTTCTTGTGCCAAAGTGCGATTTCAGCTCTTTTAAAACTATTTGCAAAACTAGGTCAAATTCAGTAACCAGTTTCTGCTTAAAAATATTTGATTCTAGATTTACAAAACAGATGAAGTTTTTCCTTTTGTTTAGGTGGAACTTCCTGTGTTCCAGTTTTTGCCCATTGCCCCTTGTCTTGTCTCTGGGCACCACTGCAAAGAGACTGGCCCCATCCTCTTGACACCTCTTGGCACATCTAAAGGATACCTATAAGTACTGATAAGATCCCCTCTCAGTCTTCTCCAGGCTAAACAGCCCCAGGTCTCTCAGCCTGTCATCATAAGAGAGATGTTCCAGTCCCCTATTATATTTGTCAACCTCCATTCAATAGTTCCCTGTCCCTTTTGAACTGGGGAACCCAGAACTGGACACAGTACTCGAGGTGTGGCCTCACCAGGGCACAGTCAAGAGGGAGGAGAACCTCCCTCGACCTGAGGTCACACTCTCCTCAATGCACCCCAGGATACCACTGGCCTTCTCGGACACAAGAGCACACTGCTGGCTCATGGTTAACTTGTTGCCCACCAGGACTCCCAGGTTCTTCCTAACAAAGCTGTTTTCCAGTAGGTCAACTCCTAACCTCTACTGGTACATGGAATTATTCCTCCCCAGGTGCAGGACCCTACACTTACCCATGTTAAACTTCATTAGGTTCCCCTCCACCCAAGTCTCCAGGCTGTTCAGGTCTCACTGAATGGCAGCATAGCTACACAACTATAAGGTGTGTCAGCCACTCCTCCCAGTTTTGTATCACCAGCAAACTTGCTGAGGTCACACTCCATCCCTTCATCCAGGTCATTGATGAATATGTTGAACAAGACTGGACCCACTACTGAGCTGTAGGGGACACTGCTAATTACAGGCCTCCAACTAGACTCTCTGCCACTGATCAAACGCCCTGGGCATTGTTGTTCTGCTAGTTCTCAATCCACCTCACTGTCAACTCATCTAACTCACACTTCCTAAGCTTACCTATGTGGATGTTACAGAACACAGTAGCAAAAGCCTTGCTGAACTTCAGGTGGACAACATCCACTGCTCTCCCCTCATCTACCCAGCCTTGGTTCAGCCCTTGGTGAATCCATGTTGACTACTGCTGATAGCCTTCTTCTCCACATGCTTGGAGATGACATCCAGAATGAGCTGTTCCACCACCTTTCCAAGGATGGAGGTGAGACTGACTGGATTGTAACTTCCTGACTCCTGTTTCTTGCCCTTTTTGAAGACCAGAGCGACATTGGCTTTCCTCCAGTCCCTGGGCACCTCTCCTCTAAGATCTTTCAAAGATGATGGAGAGTGCTAGAGCAACAACATCAGCCAGCTCCCTCAGCATTCATGGATGCATCCCATCAGGACGCATGGATTTGTGGGTGTCCAGTTTGCCTGAATGATCTCTAAAGCAATCCTCTGCAACCAAGGGACGGTATTCCTTCCTCCAGACTTTCTTACCTCAAGGGTCTGGAATTCCTGAGGACTGGTCTTAGCAATAAAGACTGAAGCAAAGAAGGAATTCAGCAACTCTGCCTTCTCTGCATCCTCTGTCATCAGGGCACCTGCCTCTTTGAGCAGCAGGCTCCCATTTTCCCTTTGTGTCTGATGTACTTGAAGAAGCCCTTCTTATTGTCTTTTATATCATTTGCCAGATTTAATTCCAAGAG
>JANHFX010024575.1:0-10929 GCA_027560015.1 Chloroceryle amazona | reverse complement strand
AGGTCAAAGTTAGCTCTCCTGAAGTGAAGGTTTACTTATTGCCCTACTTCTTTCACACAGGATCCCAAAGTCCACCTTCTCATGGTCAGTGCAGCCAAAGCTTTCCCTAACTTTCACATCCTCAACCAGACCTTCTTTGTTCATTAGTAAAAGGTCCATCAGCACACCTCTCCTCATGGACTCCTCCACCATCTCTGTCAAAAAATTTATACTCAGTATGCTGCAGGTGTGTGCGTGCCTCACTGTGTTGCCTTTCCAGCAAGTATCAAGGTGACTGAAGCCCCCCACGAGCACCAGGGCACATGATCTTGAAGCTACTTCTACCTGTCTGTAGAAAGCCTCATCAGCGTCTCCTTCCTGATCAGGTGGCCAGTAGTAAACACCTGCAACAGTGTTACCCATATTATCAGGCCCTTTAATTCTTACCCATAAGCTTTCAACATGTTCCTCACCCCCACCCAGGTAGACCTTGATACATTCCAGTTCCTTTCTCACATAAAGAGCAACTCCACCATCTCACCTTCCTGGTTTGCCTTTCCTAAAAAGTATATAGTTGTCCATGACAGCATTCCAGGCATGTGAGTCATCCCACCATATCTTCGCAACTGCAGTGAGATCATGGCCCTGCAACCACACACAGATCTCGAGTTCTGACTGTTTATTCCCCATGCTGTGTCTGTTGGTGTACAGGCATTTCAGAGACTTAAATAAAGCAAGAAGGTTTCCCTGGAGGGGATCAAGGGGAACCACCATAATCATGCACACTCTTGAGGTGGTTGGCTTTCTGGGTCTCATCTTGGAATGCATCTAAGGAGCAAATATTTGTTGCTGCTCTGGTTGGCCTCTCTTATTTCCTAGTTGGATGCAATGGCATGAGCATTGCCATCTTGGACCCTTCCCCCCAAGCCCCTCAGTTTAAAGTCTGCCTCATCAATTTGGCCAGCCTGTTGCCAGAAAATCTCATGCCTCTTCAAAACTGGTGGATTCCATCCCTCCCTAACAGCTTGTAGTTATTAAATAATGTCCCTTTATCATCAAAATCAAAAACCTTGCGACTGCACCAGTCATATAGCCAGGAGTTGATATTCATTATTCATCTATTTCTGGATGGCCCCTTTCTTCTAGCTGGTAAAATGGAAGAAAAGAAAACTTGGGCAACAATGTTTTTCACTGGTACTCCCAGGGCTTTATACAGGGCTTTATATCTTCCTTGATTCTGCCCAGGTTGTAGCTCACAGCATCATTCATGCCCACATGGAAGAGTGACAGTGGGTAGTAGCTGATGCTTTTGACAAATTGTGGCACCCTCTCGGAAATGCTTGATCTTAGTTCCTGGGAGGCAGCATACCTCTCATGACCCCCTGTCACCTCAGTGCCCTTTAACAGGGAGTCACCCACTACAAGCACACTGCATTTCTTTTTAGAGTATCCACTGTGTGCTTCTGGTGAAGCTCCTCCATGCAGAGCCTGCTTGTGGGTGTCTATAGGTGTTAAAACTTTGCATCTGACTTTGGTGATGATGTTAGAGGGTGGAGGATGAAGCAGAGTCCTACTTTTTTGTGTCACCAGGACAGGAACATGGTTTTGAAACCACCTGTCTGTCTCATCTTCTGTAACGCTGTGTAGCCTTATGACTATTCTTGCAACTCAGACACCTGGTATAACATATCATCAACCTGCACTTGGCAGTATTCGTTAAATTTGTATTCAGTTTGTTGACAGATGGTTTACCAGATTATGTGAATGGTAAAAGTACTTACTGATTAACGCATTTTTGTTTTTTACTAGGACTCTAATTTCTTCCATAAAGGTAAAGGTGGTTCTTCAATCAACTCACTTCATTTTATTTTACCAGCCCACATTTGACACTCTTCATGCATTTTCGCTATCCCCATAAATTGTCATCTTTTCACTTACTCTGGTTTCCTGTTATTGGTCTTTTGCCCCTCTTCACAAACCAAAAAAAAACACTACCAAAACCAAACTCCAGTGTTATCAGCTAATTCATGGCAATAGGAGTGAAACAATTAGATCAAATCATGCATCAATGGAAGCCCCAATTTCTACACTGTGCAGTAGACTGCATTTCAGAATAGATACAGATTTAATCTGGTCCATGAAACCAGTTTGAGGCTGTTTGCAGGTTCAGCCCAGGGTGTCAGTTCGTGTGTGCTCATGCTGCAGAGGTGGAGGGACCTGGCAGGGATGCTCTGTCCTCCAAGGCAACCTGCCTCACATGCTCCAAAACCTGCCCCAGAAACCGATGCAAAATGCAAGATGTGGGAACAGCCAAGGGGTATGTTTCAGGATTGTGCTACTGCTTCAAAGCAAAGGGTAAGGTAGATGCAGCCCAAAGCAACAGATGTAATTGAGAACTTTTTCTGTGATTTTCAATTTAATTACCATTCAACCCATAATGACATTCCCTCTGAATTAGCACAAGAGCAGGCAGCTTGGGTTGTTGCTGGCTTTTTTTATGTTATTTTCAGTACGCTCAGTTCATTACTTTTATGAATTTTGAAGAAATTACCTCTCAGTGAGAAGTGCATTAATTCTCTTTAGAACTTCAAGCAGATAAAACATCGTACTTCATCTACAATCTAACAATTCACTTTTTCTTGTAGACGAGAGTAGTTTAAACTTTACTTCATTTAACAATATAAATACGGTCTCATCTTTGCAAACTGGAAAATAAATATTGTGAAATTACTACTTGGGGAAACATACTCATTTCCTGTATTCTCTGTGTAATTTGTTTCCTCTACTGATATGGAAATCTGGATGTTGTTTACCTTGAAAATATTCAAAATGATGTGTAAATGCCGTGAATATGATAACCTCGCATTTATTAACTGGACTAAATGCACAATATTAATTCCTGCAGTGGAAAGTAAAATCAAAATAACACTTAACAAACATCTCTCCATCTTTTTCCTGACATTTTTCTTCAGGTGGTGTCTGGAGAAATTCATTTGGCACAGCTGTATTCCTACTAGCAAGGGACAAAACAGTTTTACCTAAGAGGAGGTGGAGAAGACATAAGCCTGAAAAATTACTGGTCTTCCCCTTCTGGAAATACTATTTCACCCCTGGCTAGCTCCTCCACACTTCGACAGTAGCAGCCTTAAAGCAGTCCTTCCTCCCCCTGCTGCTTCCCTGGGCGATTATTCCATCTTGTGCCAGAATGAATACGCCTTTGCCTAGCTGATTAAATATACCTGGGATTAGTAAGAAAAGCAATTTTTGCTGTGTGCCTCATAGTGAGACAGAAAGGCCTGGGAAGGTGCTTCCTATCTAAATGTGTCTTATTTAGCTCTCCTCTGTCTGATGTAGGGAAGAACATATTGTTTCCAGATTGCTTTTCCCTGTATATCCTTTCCCATCTTACACATTAACGAAGAAAAATGATACCATTTTTATGCAACAAGGGACTTGTTCTCATATCTTTAATAGTTTGCTCTTTAAAAATTCCTCATTTACTTAAATAGAGAATGTTACATCAGTGTTCTCACTCCTGCGCTATATATATGTGTATATATCTGTGTATTAGGGCATCCCTAATGCCCTTGATTTCTCCTGCCCTCCTTCTGTGGCACATAGCAATTTCTGGGGCTTTTTCATTTCTAATTAATTATAGGATGTTAGGATTTATCAGCTTGGAGATTGTGACATGTAAGTGGTGTGGGGTTGGTGCACTGTAGTCCCTTTTAACCTAACTGTATTGTATTATATTTTTGCAGTCAGCTAGACTCCCTGTCTGCAGCAGTGCTAATTGAAATAAAGCCAGGATGAAAGCACAAGCACTGGGTCTGCAGACATCCCCACTGCTTCCCTGCTAGCATGCTCCCTGGCGTGACTTTGAGATGGGGCAACTGAGGCTCCCTGCCCCAGTGTGAGGGCAGGGGGTAGCAGTCAGGAGAAGAATCCCTCTGCCCTACAGACTCCCAGCCAACATCCCGCAAGGCTTTGCACACAAATATCCCCGCACATCATCCCACTACAGACACCATTCTTTCATTTACACTATGGAAACATCAGGCTGGCAGGCTGCAACAATGCCCTCATATCACACGCAACATCTTCAGCTGAAAAAAAACCCACACAACTCACAAAATCCAGTAATGACATCTTAGGCAACAGGAGCCTTCCTCACAGGATTACCCCTTTGGGTCTTAAATTACTGAGTGTAAGCACAACCTGGTCCAGTCACTTGGCCTCAGGGCCAAGGAATGGTCCATGGCTCTGTTTTATTCAGCATGGCATGGCATGGCCGCTTCTCCAGATGGGTTTTAGCACCTTAATGCTGCAATTTAGAATTATCTGATATCCACTCCCAGTCTTCTTCCTATACTTAAAGGTCATTCTGAAACACTGACTAACATAACTGTGTATTTTAACCCTAGTTATGTAAATCTGAAATGACACAATCAAGGCTGGGAATTCCTAAAATAGTTTTATTCTTGTTTTTGACAGATGTCACTGCCATTGTCAATCCTAACTCACACTGGCTATATTGTAATCTTACATCCTCAGTAAAGTTCAATTTTATGTAAGGTGGAGATTTTTTTAATTAAAATCTGGTACGTGATGATGCCATGAGGTGAGGAACCACTAATGAAATATTTAGGATACCAAACATAGTGTTTGCCACAAATGCTCTATAAAAGCTAATTTACATTACTCCAAACTTAGCCAAAACCTGATTTTTATACTTAAAATTATGCTGCTATTACACTTTACCATCACATGACTCCCCTAGAATCCCTTTTTTTGGAAGTTAGTATTTTCCTATGCCGGGTGCATTATTCTTGTATTTCCTGACTTTTTAATAATGAGGTATCTGAGTATTTTGTGTCCTAACACATGCCACGTGAAGCTTCTCTAAGTCTGAAATTAAAAAGATTTTTTCCTACCTGCATTTGTGACTTGCATTGGAATGTCAGATTTGCTGGCATGGTCTTAATGCTGAGAAGAGGGGATTTTAAAATAGTAAATATAGGAATGAATGAGAAATGCAGTGTCTTGTTATGGTAAGATAAGAGATTTTCTGTGAGGTCTATCTCATGCATATCACCATTTCTGGTGATTCAGCAAATGCATTCACACTCTGTGAGTAAAAGTGATCTGTTCAATCTTACATTCCTATATATTAGTAGCTACCATGATATCCTGTATAACACATCTATCAAATAGCACTGAAATAAGCAATCCTGATACCTGGATGAATTCTTCAGAAGCCTTAAGCTATGAACAGCTATTGTCATTTCCCACATGGACAGAAGAAAGACCAGTGCTTACAAGAGCAGAGAGTACAATACTTCTGGCTACTTTTCAGATTCTAGGCAGATATTTGCTGTTAACACACATACCTAAGTTAAGAATGGTAAAGCATTACAGATCGGATGAGACAGACACAGACTCCCAGTAAAGCAGAATATCACTACATGTCAGATGTCAGAAAAACTGTATGGCATAATTACAATCTTCTAAACGACAAATCAGAATGATTTATCACTCAAGAGCTGCAAATTGAGCATCTGTTTTTAAGACATGTACGTGGGACTGAATTTGGTAAGACCTATTCTGATATAATGCAGAGGCTTCTGGCTGGTATTCTCCAAAAGATAAACTCAGAACACAAGTGCAAAGATGGCTGCTAAAGGACATAAGGGGAATAGAAGTCTAACTAGAATATAAAATTTTAGCTTGTTTATTGGGATAAATGTCAGAGAAGTTATGACTGCTTTCTGTATATCATTAGGGAACATACATGAGTCGTAAGAAAAGTCATGTCAGTTAAAGGACACTAAATCTGAGCTGCCCAGAAATTAAATTTTGGCCTTGAGAGCAGAAATCAGAGTAGAAGGACAAGCCCAAAAGAAAGCTCTTCTAAGGGGGAGTAGGGACTGAATCACAATAAGGAAGGCCCTGTCCTCTAAGGAGAACAGGATATGTACGTAAGGATGGGTTCATATATTCAGAACTGGAGTATATCCTGAGTAGCAAATGATAGGGTTTACAAAACAATTCACAGTTAAAGTTTATGAATCATTGCAAAATAGTTCTTAACAATTAAATACAAATATACTTGTTCCAGGAATCATCTGAATGAACAATATGATTAACCATTTTATTGTAATTGGGTAAAAATTAATGTGTCACCAGGAACATTTATCTATTAATTTATGTGGTGAATGTTCTTCCACTATCCTATCTTACATAGAGATAACTAGACAGAAAATAGAAATTAAATATATCTCATATGTGAGTTATGTTAAGTCATATGTGAAATAGAAAAATATATTTTTTCTCAAGACCTAAAAAAAACCAAACCAAACCAAAAATGGACAAACAAAAACCTGTAAAAGGGCTTTTGAATGGACTTTTTACTCAGCTTTACTGTTCAAATACCCATCTTTCAGAAGACATTTTTCTACAAATTTCTTTTAGCAACTCCTGTCTAGTCTGGGGATGGCTACTGGAGGACAGTTTATAGGCCAATCCATTTTTCAGAAGCAGACACCATGATCTATGAGCAATACTCACAATTTAATTATTTTTTTTCTGACTGGTAAAGGTGATCCACTCAATTTAGATTGTCATAAGGTGTTTCATTTGGTACCATGTGACCTTCTGATTATTAAGCAAGTAAACCGACACATAGCCTGCATTAAAAATAAAACACCCTTCAAATTCAAATAATTAAAACTTGCTTATTAATAGAAGGTCAAAAGTCCAAACTCCAACTAAGAGCCAAAATATTTTATTTAACTACTCTGATTACTGTGTAATATGAAATTATGCTTAATTCCCCTCAGTGATAGTTTAGTTTTCTGTTTTCTAAACTTAAAATGCTGGGATTTCAATGATGGAGAAATATTTGTGCCAGATAGTTCTGAAAGACTCACAGAAATTCATGCAGAAATTTCTTCTGCCATAGGTAAAACCACCTTACATGAATCAGTACGATTTTGAACGAGTTCATTTTGTTGATAGCCCAATGAAAACTGAGCTGTTGATTGTTTTTTTCTGAGGTGACATATGCAGGTGGCCTGGAATCATAGAAGCTTTGTGCTATAGCAAGACCTCACCATTTGTGAGAATTGCCTGCTATGAAATTAAGCCTGAGGTGTCTTTTTGTAGCTTTCCTCAATCATTCAAGCAGACTAAAGAGACAGTGAACTTCAACCTCTGCTCCTTCAAATCCTACTGTGATGCTTACGAAAAAATGAGAAGGCAGTGGTAGCTGAGGCTACTCTCAACAGTGTTGCCAATATGGTTTTGTTATTACATTGTGCTCCCCAGCTGCCCCCATACAATTTCTGTCTCTTGTAAGCTGTACGGAATGGGTTCTGAGTGCACAACACTGAGGGAAATAGAAACTGGGCAATTATGGGTCATCTTCTAATAGAAAGAAATAATAATTCCTCCACCATCATTAAAATCCTTATTCCCACCCAAACCCTAACCACAATGCCTGCACGATACCTAGGATTTCTCATTTCCTTATTTATTAATAGCCTTTCTTTAACATTCACCCCCCAGCAGCCTTTCCCATGCTTGTCAGCTGTTACATAGCACACGTGGTAACTACTCTGCTGACCACCACCTCTGGCTTTCCGAGCACCCACTTACCTCACCGGCAGTCCCCGGACCTACCCATCTGGGGCACCCAATGTACTCCCCTACAGCTTAGCTTTCAAGTAAAATTTAGTATTCACTGAAAAAGGGCTGCAGACAGCCAGACAACATGAAATGCCCATCTGCTCACAGAAACTAATGAAGTAGTTCTTGTTTCATGTGTGAGCTATGCAACATACACATCATGGAACAGTAAAAGTGGGCTACATTTCCAGACAAATGAAACACAACCTCCTGCTGAAATCAGTGAATCCATACGTTGAACACCAACAACTCTGTGTGTTATAAAACTTTTACTTGAATAAACCAAATGTTATGGAACCCCAAAGAAATATCTACTATTCTGACATGAAAATTGGTGATGGTGCTCCCTTCTGTATTTTAACTATTCCTGACCATCTAAATGAAAGTGAGTGTTGCTGGACAGCATGTTTTGTTTAATTTTATTCCTTGATAAGGACTGAACAAAAATGGGGACCCTTCATAATGAAGCTTTTTTTAAAAGAAGCTATTTTTTAAAATAAGCTTTAAATAGTAAAAGGAATGAACTGCCCTCTAAGAAAAGAAGGACAATTTGAAAATTTAAAAAAGTTATGGACATAAAGAAATATGAAATCTAATTTCAAATCTAGTCACAATGCTTGTCTCATTTCTGGCATGCCCTCTTCCCTTATGTTGAGGCATTTTATTGTAGGGGTTTTTTGATGTTTTTTGGTTGGTTGGGTGGGTTTTTTATGTCTTAATAGTTATTTGTTAAAACAAAATAAAGTTTGTGAGTGAATGAATAAAAAAAAAAGGTGTTGTTTTAAGATAGTCTTCTTCTACGACTTTCTCCCAGTCCTGCAATAACCTTTATACCATAAATTTTCAGTAAAATAAAAACACTTCCTTTTTAAACTAAGAATACCGTGACAATTTTGGTAGAAAAGATACAAGATAATGCTACACAGAACTGTCTAGAACTGAAAACTCAGTAATCATCATGCATCACAATAAAGTATAACGTTAAAAGCTTATTTGAGAGTACTCTGTGGGGTTAAATCACAGAACCAAAACCAATAATAATAGCAAGCAAGGGTTGTAGAACTACAGTTTCTGACAAATTAACCATAAATTTACTTATCGCCATGTTTCAGGTGGCATTGATCCAGCCAGATACACTTTAAACTATGTTACATTTACATTTCCATATTCACATTCAGGGTTTTTTCATTAGGTAAAACAGTCTGACTATATATATAATGCTTTCAAGCAATGGTTTTCAGAGTCTGTGTCAGTGTGGGATAAAGCACATCAAAATATGTGTTAAAATCTTGACTCCTACTGTAATCTAAACCCATCTACACAGCAAGCAGCTTCTGCCAATCTATGAGATACACTGCCCACAGCTTCCCCTATTTTACCAAAACACAGACTCCCTCTGAGTTATGAATTCAGGACTAACACGGAGCCAATAGCCTATCTTGCACATGTCAAGAAACTGTCATTCAGCTGACTGGTGGCCCCTTGGCTCCTTGACTTTCAGAAACTTTCAACCAGCTCACGTGGTAGTGCGTGAAGAAGCTCAGATGGAAACGCAGGAGAGACTTTGCCCAGTGGGTCTTTGTCAAGTATTGCAACGCCCAATTCAGTGATCCTGAATTCCATAAGAACAAATTACCATGCAGGAAAGTGCAAGAAAAGTGAAACTCTTGCAGCTAAAGAGCCCTTGACTGTGTAAATACAAAGACAAAAGTAATGATAACGTGAAAATTGACTTTAGGGTTGGATTTTTCAATATTAACACCTACGACTTTGTAATAAAAGACATGCTTATATACCTCTGCTGGGACTTGTATGTATGCATGCATATATACAACAGCATTATTTGAAAGATGTCAAAAGAAACACAGATTAAAGGTAAAGGACTCATTTTGAGATGACGTATTTCAGATGGTCGGCAAGCCTTATTTGCACATTTCCTGTGGTTTTATATATTTAAAGAAACATCAAAGGTTTTTAACATGAAAATTATATTCTCATAGCCATAAAGTATTCTCTTGTGATTGCATTAGAGCAGCGGTACAATAAAACTTCTTTGCTTGCTGACAATGGGGTTTGCTATGTAAATTAAATAAGTAATGTGTTCATGATCTTTATTCATTAAAATTAATGCAATAATATCTATGTTGAAGGTTCATATTGGACTCAATCTGGCAAGCCAAATGAAACAGCTTCACTGGAGTTACTCTAAACCTATTCTTGATGTAACACAGAGCTCTGACAGGAGTTTCTGTGTGAAATGGGTTTACCCTTGCTTCACTTAGTATTATTCCCCATCAGCAAACACAACTATCTTCAGAGCAGACGGGAATGTCTTGTGTTAAACAAAGCTATGGAGACCATGAGTCTCCAGGCAACAGGTCATGCTGGGCGCAGAGCCCACTGGACGGGTGTATTCCTGCGGCCGGCTGTGACAGGGGAAATGCTGCCGGTGTCACTGCTGAGCTCCATGGTCCAGCCACGGGTGAAAGCAGTCAGCTTGAATTAGCCCAAAGGATGGCACTGAGTGCCACTTGTCGTTCATAGCAATAAGACTTTAAACAAACTGCAGAGGTTTTGTGTATAGGAGATCCCCTCGCCTCTGGGATTAACTCCCAGAGAAACCAGAATTGCCCTGCTTCAGCTTTCCCTTTGGACAAGCTGCTCTTCACAAAGGCGGCACCTGTGAGCATACAGTGAGTGATGGCACCACACAACAGGCAAATGCACTGCATGATACAAGAAATACTTGCTGATTTGATAAAATTAGATTACCAAATCTAATTCACTATACATTGAGACCAACAGCGGTCTTTTCAGCAACAGTTTGGGCACTGGATTAAGATTTGCTGAATAAGAGAAAAAGTGGGGTCAAATTTCAGCATCAAAACCAGGAAGACCTATTACTACTAATATTTTTGTTCTGTTAATGAAGTGGTTTACACATGAACCCTGGCAAAAAGCAAAAACACAAGCTACATTTGATTTATGCCCATCCTTTTTTTATATACAATTAATTCAGACAGCATAGCAAAAGAAGAAGATGAATAGTAAGGTAACTTTAAATTAAAAAGACTGATTAGTATTTAGGAAACAGGCAGTTGACACAGCCACCCCCAGCATTATGACTCACAGTACTATTTTCATATTTGTATTATTTAGCATCTAAAGACCCTAGCTGAGAGTTCTGTTCTCTCTTAGCTGAGTCCTGTTAAGCTATTTAATTAATTATTAAATATTTACCTAGTAATTATTTAAATTATTATT
>JANHFX010024574.1:0-15399 GCA_027560015.1 Chloroceryle amazona | reverse complement strand
TATGAAAATAAAAACAGATTTATTCAGCTAAAACTATAGCTATTAACTATAGTTAACTATTACTATATATAACTATATAGTTATAAAGTTAACTATAACTGTATATATCTATAAACTATAGTTAATATACTATTAACTGTATGGATTAGCTATAAAGTTAATCTATGGAGTACCTCCTTTTTTTTTCTTCCAGAGGAATACCTCTGCTTCTCTGACTTCAGTCCCTTGGGGCTTCAGCATAACCCAGTATTCCTTAATTTAAGCTTGCTTCTGATGTCACAGACATTTTTTTAAAAAGCCTAGCTTTCATTTCCCTTCGTCATAAAAGGCATCATGTGCATCAGCAATTTTATATCCTTCCTGCCCTCCTGTGACCTACATCCAAAACTCACCTTACATGAAAATACAATCTCAAGCAAGTACTCTAAACAGATTTGAATGAACCCTTTTTTGCAATCTTAATGAGATAACAAAGTCCAATAGTAAGAAAGATCCTCTTAGATTTGGCAGATTTAAGTTCCGTGCCTGTACCACAAAGGCTTTTCTTACCACCTAGGCAACTCGGCTAGTGGGATTCATGCACTTAAATATCTTTTTTGAATAGTGACTTTAGCATCTGTGTGATTTGACATCCCAGGTGTACTGTGGGTAATAAAAATCCCTGATTTCACCAGTGTTGTGACCATAAGAATGCCAAAAATTAGAGCTGCCTCACACATCCTGGAACAAACATTTAGGGATAAGATCCCTTTTATGAATAAGTCCTGATAGATACAATGTTTAGAGTCTCAAGTAATTGTTTAGAATGTATATATGTAGGTAGGTATGTATTTTTTTTTATGAACAACAGAAAGATCTTGGTGGATGAGGGAAAGGCAGTGGATGTTGTTTACCTGGTCTTCAGCAAAGCCTTTGATAATATTCCCCACAGCATCCTCATGAAAAAAAATGACTGCCCTAGACCTAGATGGGCGTACGCTCTGCTGGATCATACACTATCTGGATAGCCAGTCTCAGAGAGCGATGGTGAATGGAGTTAAAATCAGTTACCAGTTGGTCACAAGTGGTGTTCCCCCATGGCTCAGTGCTGGGGCCACTCTTGTGTAATCTTTATCAGTGATCCTTGTGAGGAGGTTGAGAGCACCCTCAGTAAATTTGCAGATGACAACCGAGTTAGGGGGAGTGTTGATCTGCTTGAGGGTAGGAAGGCTCTCCAGAGGTACCTGGACAGGCTGAGGCCAATCATATGGGCTTCAAAAAGGCCAAGTGGTGAGTCCTCCGCTTGGGCCACAACAACCACAGGCAGTGCTACAGGCATTGTGCGTAGAAGAGCTGGAGAGGCGGCTGGAAAGCTGCTCAGCAGAAAGGTACCTGGGGGTCTTGATCAACAAACAGTTGAACACAAGCCAGCAGTGCTTGTCACCTGGGAGGTGACCAAGAAGGCCAATGGCATCCTGGCCTGTATCAGGAGCAGTGTGGCCAGCAGGACTAGAGAAGGGATTGTCCCCCTGTACTTGGCACTAGTGAGGCCACATCTTGAGTACTGTGTTCAGGATTGGGCGCCACAGTGTAAGAGAGCAGGTCCAGGGAAGGGCAACGAAGTTGGCGAAGGGTCTTGAGAATTAAGTCTTATGGGGAGTGACTGAGTGAACGGTGTTTGTTTAGTCTGTAGAAAAGGATGCTGTGGAGAGACCTTATCACTCCCTACAACTCCTTGAAAGGATGTCAAGTGGGTGTTGATTTCTTCTCACAAGACACAACTGATAGGCCAAGAAGAAATGGCATCAAGTTGCACCAGAGGAGGTTTAGGTTGGACATTAAGAAAAACTTCTACAGCAAAAGGGTTATCAAAGACTGGAACAGGCTGCCCAGAGATGTGGTTGTTTCACTATGCCTGGATGTATTTAAAAGCTGTCTAGATATGGTGTTCAAGGATATGATGTAGTAGTGGCCCTGGTAGAGTTAGATAATGGTTGGACTTGATGATCAACAATAGTGATACTGTGATTCTGTGATTTTGTGTTCTTGATTAAGTTTTGATGCAAAATGGGAATTATGCAAAAAGAGGTGCTATACAAAAATAAATTATTGCATTATAAAGAAATAGAATTAATAGTTAAATAAGAAAATGAATACTACAATCAGTGCACTTTTCACTATTAAATTAATTATTAAATACTATAAATAGCTTAGCTTTCCTCAGTGTTTCAGTTATGTTCCAACTACATATTATTCTATTATCAGTGGTATACTTGCAGTGAAAGAAGACTTGAATAGCACTACCTTCCAGTTTTTGCCTACATTAGTAATTGTAGCAACACTGTTAACCACAGTTCATAGAACCTTACTGATGGGTATTTTCATTGCCTTTGTTTCCAAGACAGACTGAGCTTCGAGGGATGGTTTCACGGCTCTTTTAAGCTGAATTAACACCCCACCACAGCTGATGCAAACACTGCTCCCTGCCTACCCTGACTTTCTGCCCCAGCACTAACAACTCACTCCTGTTGTTTACAGTGTGCCAGCTCCAGAGCTAACAAGATACTTCTGGGAGCCAATTTCTGTCACGAAAGAACAGAAATTGAATGCAGCAACCCAGCTGTGAGTTAGATCAACTTACAGCAAAGCCTGCCAGAGCTGGAACAAGGAATGAAGGGGACTTCAGGGGACAGGAACATGTGGAAGAGGAAAAGGGGGAGCAAGGGGATGGGGAGTAAGGCTTTCTTGGCCACTGATATCACTTTCACTCACTACTGACTCTTGTCCTTAGTGTGAACCTTCACTAATAGTAAATATAGACAAAAATGACCAGAAGGCAGGGCAGGTTTGTTCATGTTAAATTGATACTTCCATCAGTTCTTTTCTGGAGTGTGTTCAGTATCTGCTGATGAGTAACATCCCAGACACATTCCTCAGATTTTGGTGTCTTCTTCTGACAAACTAGAAGACCAGACACTTAGGCTAATGGCAATCTTGACAGGTTCTCCCTAGACTGCAGGCACAGCTAATGGCACAAGCACCTTCTTCCCAGAGCCAAATGGCAGGATGTGGCAGTCATAGAATAGTTTGGGTTGGAAAAGACCTTAAAGATCATCCATCTCCAACCCCCCTGACAAGGGCAGGGACGTCTTCCAATAGACCAGGTTGCTTAAAGCCCCATCCAACATGGCCTTGAACACTTACATGGAGGGAATATCCACAGCTTCTCTGGCCAACCTGTTCCAGTGCCTCACCACCCTCACAGTAAAGAATTTCTTCCTAATATCTAATCTAAATCCATCCTCTTTCAATTTAAAACCATGACCCCTCATCCTATCACTGCACTCCCTGATAAAGAGTCCCTCCTCATCTTTGCTGTCTTTAACTTGTGTGTACTGCTGGGAGGTACTGAGCTGTTTATTCTTGAAAATAATTAATAAAACATCTGTAATAATAGTAACAGTAATAATAATGAAAAGCTGACTGACTTTAGACCTGAAGTTCTTAAACAATATGAAATGTCCAATTACGGAACCTTTCCAAATTACAGAATATCTTGAAACTTGTAAAACCAGTGGAATAGCAGTGTCTGATCACTCAGTTCAGCTTCTGGCACAAGAGAAATGGCTGGGAGCAAGGCCAAAGAGCATACTGAATCAACAATTTTCACATGCCATAGTAGCTCTTCAGGGAGTGTTACTGTGTTGTACCAGTTAAAGCACCATTATCCTCTGCTTGTAAATATCTGCATCAGCAACATGGTAGACAGAGCGTCAGCTTTCAAAAATATTTTGAGAAGTAGTGGTAATTGTTTCATCCTTATCTCTTATTTGTAGGCTTGTTCACATCTACTATGAAATTCAAATTACATGCTTTAAAATCCCTATGAGGCCACCACATCCCTATAGTGCTTCTGGGTATACCATGTCTCATGCAAAGTCCTTGTGAGACATTCCTCATTCTGGGATTAATTCTTCATTATGTAGAACTTAAGCTAATTGAGCCCCATGCGGCCTATGAAGGTCAGACTAATTTCTCCTGTCCATACTTCCTACTTGTTTTTCCCCTCCTATCATATCGGTCAGCTTGTCCTTATACACAAGTTGAAATGAAAACCAGTGTGAATAAATGTGGAGTCTTGGGCTTGAAACCTGAGCTGAAGTAACAGCCATACGGCATTCATGCGGGTCATGCTGCCAGCAAAGGTAGCTCAAGGGTCCCAACACAGCATGCCTCTCTTTTCAGCTATTCTACAAGCACAGACTCACATAATAGCTAAGCCTATTAGGAAGGAAGGAGAGAAAACCTCACCGTAACAAGGAAAATTGGTACAGAGAGATCCTGCTAACCCACAGAGAAAGAGTGGTTTTACATCTTTTGTATCTGATCTCCACTGCTGCTGAAAGGTGCAATTCCAGTCTATGCCTGGCCACATCTTCTTACCTTCCCGTTGTATTGCAGCTGTCTGCTTCATCAGCATAGACAGCTGAAACAGCTCACAACCTAGCTGAGAAAATACCTTTTTGTGATTGTTTTTTTCCAGCTGGGTTAACTGAGCCTCTCTGAGTCACTGCACAGCTGCACAAGCAGAAGGAAGTCAATCCCCAACACCACCACCACAGGGAGAATCATCCTTTTTGGAAGACCACCTTCTCAAACTGGCTAAAGATAATTGTGAAACCAAACAACAGAATATGAACCCAGTACAGGTAAGCATGTAGCTGTGGATCAGCACATAAAACTAAATGCCAAATCCAGAAGACTTTAATTAGACTATTGTTAATGTAGCACTCCAATTGCTAATGACCTGAGATTAGTATTGATCACTCTGATGTGCAAGATCATGGCTTTTTTTACTATAAGAGAAGTATTGTCAAGAACAAGTAAACTGAGAGAAATCACAACTGTTAAATGTTTTTGAAGTATTTCAGTTTTAGTTTTTCAGCTTTACAGAGAGACTCTGCAGGAACTTTGCACAAAGCATACGTTGGTCACATGAAACAGAAGGTGTGAGGCTTGGCTTTGGTTATCCCTGACATTCCCCCTTCTCCCTGTTCAAAACAGGAAAAATAGGTAGTGTCAGCATAGGGATCGAGGCCAGGGAATTCTACCTACAATAGAATTTGTTGTCAGGCTGACAAAATAGCCACTCAGAGCCAAATGTTCCACCCTAACCACTATGTGATTACAGCAGCCGCTGCCCAGCTGTTTTCTGCCCTTACCTTTCCCTCATGATTAAACACATACATTCCCACAGAGGGAGACTCAATGGCGCCCAAAAAAATTTGGCTCTCCATACATGTTTTTTAGTCATCTTTGCTGTGCAGCAGAGCAGTACTTAATCCAGAGCTGTGAGGTGCCCTTGTGAAGCTTCACAAGGCAGACTTAACTCCAGTGAGAATATCTTCCATTTTTTAATATGGGAAATATACACATGAAAATGGAAAGATTCTCTATCTTCTTCTTAATTATATTTTATTTATTATTTTTCAAGTATGTAAAGAGAGAAATGATTTCTATATTATATTTTATGTTGAGTTTAGTCACTTGTTTGGCAAGCTCGATGTTTCATTGTAGAAAAAAAAAATAAAAGAAATGTGGAAGATATCTTCCACTATCTAGTAACTGAATTTTGCAGTGCTCATACATTTGTCATTGCAAATATGTATTTCAGCAGGAAACCACATAGATGAATTAGATTTCCTGTTCATCTTAAAGAGTAGCAGAAGGCTATTGATGTATCTAGCTAGTACAGAGTTGTTATCTGCTGTTACAGGAGATGGAACTCTGACATGAAAACTCTTCAGTTGCTCTTCATGTGAAGACTAATATGAATGGGTTACATGGTGTCAAATGGGTTACATGGTGTCAAAACGGTTCTGTCCACTTCTGTGACCTGCTTGTTGCAATGTGCAGCTACCAAGACAGCAAAGTAAAATAAATTTACAGCCTAGGAAAGCCGCCATTTTTTTGTCAAGCAACTGTGCCTGTGCTCTAAAATAAAAACTTAAACATACAGCTATAAATTCAGGTGCTCTTCTAAGTGAGATGGAGAGCTGTTCGTGGCCACCTTCTTTTGCCAAGCAGAAAAGTTTGATCTCTCCTATTTCTTAGCAACAGCTTCTTATAGCATCATATAATTCCAAGGAGTATCCAAAAGCAAGTTCTTCTTTTTTCTCACATAATAACTAAAACTTGATGAAAAGACTTTTGTTGAGATTTAGAATACGATTTAAAAGATTTTGGAGGTGAATCTTGGCAATTTGTGTGAAGTTCTTTATAAAATAGAAAGCACTCTTTATATTTCCATCACAATTCAACTCAAACCTAAAAATAAAAAACAGAATGACATATGACCAATCTATAATGTCATGTTTTCCTTCACTGGTTTGTTGATAATTTTTCCTTAAAACAAAAGTAAGAACAGATTCAAGTAATCATTGGACGTTCCACAACCCATAATATCAAAAGGAAAAAGCTTTCTTTACAGGGCTAAGAGCAAATGGGTGTTTTCCAAAGAGGTTTATATTTTACTGACAAAAATCAGTTACATGTGAAAGGTTCTAACTGTATTTTTGTTGTTGTTTTTTTTTTTTTACTGTCTGGAGTCACATCTGTGGTAGAAAAGTTATTCTGTGCTTGGTTGTGTGATAAAGCTCACCTGCACACCCACAGAGATGCTCAGAGAGACAGTGGCAGGAGGGGAACCCAAATGATACTCTGCCAGGCTGCACTCAGACCCATCACAGGGACCATCAGCTCACTAAACGTCCATCTCCACAGGCCCAAGGGAGCACAAGGATGCAGAGTGGCAGGCAGAAATCTGAGCTGAGGATCACCAAGGAACAAAAGCTTTGTCCAGGCCCCTCCCTGGGCTGTCTCAGCAGATCTCAGCCCAGGTGGCCATGTGAAAAACCCATTATGATGAGGGTCTGCGAGTAAGCTGTCCCTGGTTCACCTTTCAGATCAACGACAGTTACTACCTAGGGGTGGGAGACATAGGGTGAAGAAGAAAAATAGTTTGGATTGTACAGGATTTATTATGGAATGTTTAGGGGAGGACCAAAGGCAGGAAAAAGGAGAGCTTTAGGTGATAAATTTGAGAGTGAGAAAATTGAGTAAGGTGATAAAAAGGGCTAATTGTGTGTAAATACTGTGTATTTCAGTATTTCTACGTCTCACTACCTGTATTCTAACATTTTGTTCACCTTTGTAACTCCTTTTTCCCACTGACTTATTGCCAGTCAACTTTTAAGTAAGGTATTTGGCAGTGACCACTTTATGACAATGTTATTTTGGTAAAAAAAATATAATAAATATTTTAATAACTTCTTATAATAACCTTTGGCAATATCTATAAGGAAAAGTCTGTTAAAGTTACAGAGATAATACACTGTTCATACAGTTTTCCTTCTGATAAGTTATTTTACTTTATATTCTGTCTTGTAAACTTCAACAATGTTTAGTTAATTTTCCTCTTCTAAAACCAAGAGTCAAATATTCATTTTACATTGATGCATCATTTAAATATTTACCTCTGTTTTCTGTGGATTGGTTCTAGAATTAAAACATTCATAACACATCATTGCCAACACTGTTTTAAAGAATTCATAAAAGAAAGGTGAGGCTGAATAGAGGAGAATATAATATTATCTTCAGAAAGAAAGGGGGAATCAGCAGTCAACATAATTTCAACATCAAGAACAATAATAAATTATTACACAACTACATTAAAAGCAATTGGAGGGTCAGTGAAAAAGAAACAGCCAGCAAATATTTCTTGCAAACAAAAGTTTGTTATGCTGGAAATTCCCTTAACAGAGTATCTGGACCGTAGTGAAAGAGACAGTAGAAATGATGTATGGCAACTTTAGGGACTCTTTGGGCATTATCTTACATGACATTCTCAGACTGTACAGAAATATTTTGTTTTGGGCTAAATTGCTACACAGTAGGGCCACAACTGATTGCAGAAAATACTCCAAGGCTTATCCATATTGTGTTTTCAAACAAAAAGGATACATGATACAGAATTCTGCTGGAGTCTTGCCAGGACCTGATACAATGTAACATTTTCATTCATGACTTCATTGATAGAATGGAGAACACACTTGATGCCAAAGCAGAAGGGGCTGAAAGGGAGCTGAAGGATTAGAATTCAGAATGACTTTGATAAATGGGAAAAGTGGTCTGTAATCAATAAGATAAAAATAAACACAAGTACCAAGTACTGTACTGAGGCAAGAAAAAATTAAATGCATAAACACAAAATGGAGAATACAGCGCTGTAGAAAGATCTGGGTGTTACAGTAAATCACATACTGAATGTGAGTCAACAGTATGATGCTGATGCAAAAATAGAAAAACTATTCCTGGGACTTTTTAATAGATATTTCATATGCAAGACAGTGTTAGTAATTGTTTTTCTTAAGTCACCTTTTAGAAGTCTTAGTTTGATGTAGTTCAATAGGATAGTACAAAAAGAAGTTTAAAAAAATAAAACAAAACAAAACAAAACAGGGGTTTAAATGTTGGAGAATGACTGAAAAAGGGAAAGTATATATTTGCTCTAAAAATTAGAGCGTGATGGCAGGTGTGGAGGTGGTATGGCAACAACCTTCCAATATGTAGAATGTTCTTATAAGCACAGATCCCACTCATTGGTCTTCATGAGATGGAGGACAGGACAAAATCCAACTGGATTCAATTACAGCAGAAGAGGTTGAGGCTAAGATAGGAAAAACTTCTAACTCTAACGATAGCTATGGGCAGATATAGGTCACCTAAATATGTGGTATATTCTCCACTATTCATCTTTCTAAGAGGTTAGAAAAATACTCATCAGAAACTCCCCAAGAGGAGAGGCAAAACCAGTATGAGCTCCTGTAGTTTTTTTTTCATTCTACATACTGTTTTTACAGTATCAAAGAAACAGAAACTTGTAACTTAAATTAGATTTTTATTTTAATAATAAATATTTTCATGCCAGTTTTTGACAGTGATTTGCCTTATTTATCTGCAAGAAGAAATTCATGCCCTGGTGGTCTGCTCCTTCTATGCAGTAACATCTGCAGAGAGGTTCGATCTACTGCTAACTTTGATCCATTTTCTCAAGACAGCTTAATGCACCTCTTGATGCCTGCAGATCTTTTGACTCCAAATATTTATCTTCTTTAGGATTTATTTCTGGTCATCTGAATTTTCTGTTTCACAGCAGAGCCCCTCCGATACATAGAGCAGCTACAGAATTCAGCTGCTACTGTTCACAATGCTTCCTCGTAGCACCACTGGGCTGCTGTTAATTCTTCTTAGGCTTATTTATTACTCAAATAAATTATGTAATATAATAGGTTTGTTGTTTTTACAGTTCTACTGTGGTGTGCTTAAATATTTACCAAGTTCATTTTATTTTCTTAAATATTTTGCCCTTGGTTTCATAGTTTTATGCCTTTGGCCACTCTGCAGTTAAGGTCACCACAGTAATCTTCACTATCTTGCAGCTATTGTGACGGAGGGAGTCAGATATAATTATTTCTTAAATCACATCTCGTCTGTTACTTAGGTCTAAATCTCTTGTGCACCAGCAAAGCTACCTACTGCTTAAAGCAGTCATTTGTGGTAACAAGAATTTGCTACTCTTAAATATATTCTCCAGTGGCACTTGACCCACTAATCCCAGGTACTTGAAGTTATCTATTACTACTGGTTTACTTCTACTTGTACCCTTCTTTGTGCACTTTTTTTACAGGGGTCATTCTTCTACCACAAACTGCAAAGACTTGGATCTAGATAAAAATGGAGTCTGCGGCTCATGCTGTCAGTTTTCTCACCTCAGAAACTCATTAATGAAAAACTGTATCATACTGAAGAGTCAAGTTTAAAAAAAATATATGGAATGTGCTTGTTTTGTCAATTTTCTTTTCTGCTAGAGTTCAGGGGTAAAAGTTCTACCTCACATTCTCCTATACACCTGCTGTACTTGTAGACTTGAATTTCCAGGTTTATTCATTGATTTTCTCAAACAAGTGCCAGCGTTGTTATTGACACATCTCTTATGCATCACTTTTAGATTCATTAATACAAGACTTGTTCAGAACGGGGTCATTGGTAGCATGTACAAAATTTGGATCACAAATTGCAAATTACACAGAGCACAGGATATCCTGTTTACGCTTACATGTAGTGTAGGCACGTTAACTAGCATCCTAGCTTGAACTGCATCCCACTTTCCCATCCTTATTTTGTAAGCTGACAGCTCAGTTTCACTGCAGGAAATAGGGGAGAGGGATCATGCTTGCGTCTTTGAAGTACTCAACAACTTAAAAAACTCAGATAAAATGCCACAGACATGTCACCACACCGACGATCAGAGCCTTTCCATTTTTGCAAGACAAACCGAGCAAGAAGCCCATATCAGGGCCTGGCAGCAGTGCTTTCTGTGGCAGTGCAGATGCGTGCAGACTTCCTGAGACAGATGTGGTGTTTCCTACACACAATGGGCCACATAAAATGAGACTGTAAAGCTGGAGTTACCTCAAGGCATGACTTTCTGGGTAGTCAGATATTGTCACTGATGACAAAGACAGGATCGCTTTGAGTGTCATGTCTGTCTCTGAGAAGAGTTCTTCAAATACAGGTGGGGTGGCTCAGCAGTGAAAAGAGATTTCTAGAATGTGAAGTACAATATTAATGGTAGATCTGTGGTAAGTTCAGCCCTTATTTGGTGAAATAATGACTAGTATAAAGCGTGTCATTGAACAAGCAGGGAAGGATAACCGGTCATGCAGGGAATCAAAGCATAATTCCACTACATCAGTGCTCTGGCAGCATGTTGGGACTGGAAATTGAACAGCAAGCAAGGTTATGAGAAATGGAAATGAGAACAACTGTTTTGGTAGTAGACTTTTCTTGGATACTTTCTCAGATGCATCAGAGTCACCGAAGGGGGAAAAATACTCTCCACATATTCTGGTCTCCATGCTCTATCAAAAGGAAGGAGTCATTGTGTTGCAAGCTGTTGTAGATAACCATGGAAGACAAAGTCAGTGTCGGGTGATTTTACAAGGTGCAGGATGTCTGAGTGTCCCACAGCTCTCTCCCAGCCGTGCTGATGAATGCAAGCTATCCAAGTTCCTGGTATGTTGAGATCAACAGACTGACCCATTGAGAGCCACTGGTGACTGTGCCTGAACCCCAACACCCAAGCTCATGAGCTTATCCATCGGCAATCTCCACTGATATCTTTTCAATTATTGTTTAAGTTACTGTCAAATTGTAGATGGATGTGTGTGCCTGTGAAGCTGAAAAAAAAATCATTGATCTTCTGTTGGACTTGATTCTACATATAGCTTTCCTACACTTTTTTTTTTTTTTAATATTTAACAGTACCAGTCTCCTAACTGTGAGGATGTGCATCCCAAGGTTTTTCCCTCCTGACTTAATTTAGCAGTGGTGATGGTAGATTATGTTGCACCCTTGGCAATGAGGACTTTCTGTCTCGGGAGAAAGGAGAAGGCAAGATGTCTTCAGAGACTTAGATCTGTCAGAAGTTAGGGACGGGAGGAGAGATGCCAGTGACACTTCATGACTGACAATTAGAGTTAAGTAGCTCCGTAAGTTCAAACAGACTTTGGGCAAGACTTTATTTTATTTTTCAAACTTGTGATAGGTGAGGCATGGAAAAGCGTACAGAAGAGAATGATCACTCCCTTAAGGTACGCATGTCACCTACAGGCTGAGTGATATGATGCTCAGTGGTGAAAAAGCACATCTTTGACTAAGCCAGGGGAAGCCCATCAATGAATGTCCTGACATCGATGTCCATGCTGTGTCCTTCGATGTGCTGAAGTCCTGGATCACAGATGTGGCCTGTTACTGTGACAAGGAATAAAGTCTGATGTCTTAAGTAATGTCAGGTGGATTCCACTTTTCTATCCTAAGCTGAAAGCTCACTTCTACAATGTCTGATGCAATTGCTATCCAATGGTCAGTGTTGATACAGTAACAGGGTGGCAAGTGCATAGGCCCTATCTAGAATCACATTTTTGCCTAAATTCTGTTCAGATTAAATAAATGCTTGATTCAGTGTCTGAGACATACCTGTTGTCTCATAGTTACCGACACATAGTTACAACATGAGAAAATCCTAGAACATCAGGTGAGTGAGAAGCAGGTGCAATGAGTATAGATGCAGTAGAAGGGAAGGGGAGCTTTGTGTTTCAGGTTTAGACAAGTTAGGGCCATGGCAGGCAGAACTGAAGCATTCATTCTTACCACTGGTCTTCCTGGAAGCAGAAACCCAGTCCTGCTCTGAGGTCTTCTGGGATGATGCATTTCCAAAGGACACTGCAGAAGACTTCATGCCTTGAGTTCCCATGGTGTCACTGATAGATATTTTCCACAGAATCCAAGCAGGCCAAATACCTCTGACTTTGTCCACCTGGGATCATGTGGAACAATGCCTAAGGAGCATGCTTGCCAAGTACATGATTTTCACTGTGGCTCTGGTCCAGGCTTTTTCTGATCAGTAACAGTATCCATCACCAAATTCTTCAAAGCTGCTGTTGTTGGAGCTGAGAGGGTTCACAACGAAACACCATAATCTAGAAAGTGCTCAAGTAAAAGAGGGAAAATAGACACCCAAACCTGCATACATAGAGGGAAAGCTATTTCTTGGAAACATTTGGGTTCCGTGAGAAAACAGCATCAAGAGCAGAAAGGGCACATGAAAGAACTAGCAAAAGACCCTTTGGGTTGGCGAAGAATGTTCATTCAGAAATGCAGTTATCTGATACCTGATCTTACATAATCCTGCCAGATAAAAATTATTCCTTCATTTGTTTATTTAAATATTCTCCACACGTACTTCAGTTAGAGTGGCCTTATACTAGTTCAGCATCTTGTGTCTAAGGGATGCAGCATTTTTAATCTAATACTGCCTACCCTACAACTGGATTGACAGTTTTATGCAGCCACTGTCTCATTACTGTCCCTGCTGTTTACAGTTGCTGGCCTCTTGTCTCTCTGTCCAAATGCAGCCTATGTAAGTGCTGGCAGATAGTAGAGGGTAACCAATGAAACTGGAGCACACAGCCAGCTGTCTCTTCCTCCCCCTTCATGCCCCCCTCCTTTTTTTTTTTTTTTCTTTTCTTTTTTCTTTGTAAAGATATTCAGGTGGTGCTCTATTGAGTGTTACAAACCTCACTGTGCTCTGTGGAGGAATGCCTAAATAGGTTCAAAAATATCAGTCAGTGCATTACGTGAAAAATCAATGAACGCTAAGGAAGAGAGCAAGCGGAAGTGACATGAAAGAAGACAGAAGATCATGTGGGAACTTAAAAAGGGAAAAGAAAAAAAAAATTAAAAACACAGGTGGGAAATTTTGGTTAAAAAAATGTATCTGAGGTAGAGAAAAGAGTGGGTATTAGAACCAGGAAGAAAACAGAAAAAAAAAAAAAAATGGGAAAAGCAAGATCCAAGGAAGTAACTCCACAGAGGAAAAAAAGGGAGAAAATTAAGAAAACATGCCTGAGCTACACCTTGACAGGAACCTTGCATTTTGGTGGGTCTCTGCTCACCCACACATTTCCATGCTGTGCTTTCTTTCTGGGTGTCAATGCACTTTTAAAGTTCTGAGGCTGAAAGAAAGTGGTGATGTAAGCCTTTTATTTTCCCCTATTTCTGATATTTTTCTTGTATCTATTCCAATGGCAGTTGGGAGCCCCATGTCAAGAGGTATACATCATCAGACCTAATCCTACTTCCTTGTAACTCAACAGGTGACTTCTGCTGACTTCTATGAGAACCTGTAGAGAACAAGCAGTATCAGGGAGCAGAGGGTAAGTCCTGGTTCATGTGGGAACAATGCTGAAAGAGGCATGCTTAGAAAGCTTAAGTTGGCAGAAACAATTTGAATAAGAGTGACATTTTGAATTAGGGAAAGAGTAGGTGGTATAGGAGTAACTGTGGATGGTAAAAATATATAAAAATCATGATGCCCCTACTGAAAACACCTACATCACCACCATCTTTGTTCTGTCATTTCAATCCCTCTCTGAGTTGAGATAGAGCTTTTTACTCTCTCCACCCTAAAGCCAGATTTTCAAAAGCACTGTACCTACGGGCACAGATGGGAGTCCAATTAAAGCTTCCATAGGACTTAGAACATCTATCTCTCACAATAAAAAAAAAAAAACAAACAGTGACCTTGCTAATACCTTCGCCCATTCTTCATGCAACTTCTCATTCAAGAGGTGCTCTGTGCTCTGCCTCTCAGAGCCCTGAGTGTACGGGCAGGCAGCAGTGTTCTGACCACTCTCACCCAGGACTCTACCTGCTGCCCAGGTGCCAGAGCTCCACCAGAGTTGAGCCCTGGCCCCATGGCCGGCCTGGACCATAAAGGCACTGCCCTGCCAGGCTGGGCTTGCCTTGGCAACCGGCTCCCTCCCAAGACAGTCCTGCTCTTCATGCTCCCCAGTACTGCTTAGGAGAATGTGCTTTGATTTGGCTGAGCTGTAAACTCTGAGATACTACTGCTTACTTATCTCAATTCATTTTATTCAGCATTTGTAAGGTCATTTTCTGATGCATCTACTTGTGCCCTGTGTGTTCTGACTGTATACAATGCCTGGTTAACAGCTCATGCTGTGTTTATTTCTGATCATTTTCTTGTTCTGTGATGGATAAGCTTGATATTTCTACATTTCCTGTCTTTCAGAGGGTGTGCTGGAGGCCTGGAACAAAGACTGAGGGCATCCTGATCCCTTTGAAGAATGAAACTGTTGAACAGCTGCTAAAGAAATTCTTTGTCATTTCTGTCACTGACTTGTGGTTAGTAGGTGCCCTGTATTACTTTAAAAAGAATTTTGGCATGTAGTATAGAAAATTTAAACTGAGAAGAGCTGTGCATGTGTACCACTACAATCACATTTTTTTTCTAAATTTGAGTGGGGTTAAGAGGCTTTGCTACACTCCCAGTTTTTGCAGATCCACTATTTCTTGCACCCCATCACAAGCAGTTTCAGCTTATCCATCTTTCCAAACCAGTCAGGTTGAGTGAGCAATACCACCGGCCTTCTCGGGTGCACACCAGGGCCTGGCTCCCTCAGGGGACAGACAGTACAAGAACCAGAGGAAACCAAGAGCAGAAGCATAATTTACCTGCATTTAATGCAAAAATGACCAGCCTGGCCCACGACAGGCTGCCCCCTCCCTACGTCTGCAGCGAGACTACGCAAAGTATCCTGACCTGGCCCGACCTGTCCTGACCCGACCCGAGACCCAGGGCTCTGCTCCCGGCCTTCCTGGCCGCGCCAGCCTCTGACAGCGCGGAACGGCACCTGCCGGCAGAGCGCCCCGCCCCCCCACCAGAGGCCTGCGACGCCCTCCTCTCTCTGCGCATGCGCAGCCCGAGCTCACGCC
>JANHFX010024573.1:336-10948 GCA_027560015.1 Chloroceryle amazona | reverse complement strand
AAGAGAAGAGAAGAGAAGAGAAGAGAAGAGAAGAGAAGAGAAGAGAAGAGAAGAGAAGAGGAGAGAAGAGGAGAAAAAAAGAAAAGAAAAGAAAGATTCTGGGAAAAAATACTTTCTGTTAACATATTTACTGACAAAACAGTCCAGTCAGTGCCCTAGTAAGAGCTAACGTGATGACAGTTTATTTTTTTTTAAATACAATATACAGCATCATAAGACTGTGTGGATACATCTGTGAAATCTGGGAAGTGAATGTCACAGGCACACTAAACAAAAATTATAAAACAACAATGCTGTAAAGCTTCATTTAAATTATTGACAATATCTAAAAGTTCACAAACCAATAGTAACACATTGATACTGTTAACTTGTAATAAATATATTGTAGATTTGAACTCTTGTCTATCATTTGCCACAGATCATGACATACTTACACATGGCACTAGTCTATGAAATAAATATCGGAGGTCAATATGTTTACTCTTCCTTAACTGTGATCACCAACATCAGGAATAATTACCTCCTGAAAAAATTTTCATCCCCTTCTGTGTAGGTTAGCACACATAAGTACACTTGTCTATATGATATAAATTATCTAGTAAAATAACTGGCAATAGTCACTTTCAAATTATCATGCTCATCTTTGGAACTGTTATGCAAAATCCTTTGAAACAGCTTCTACAGAATTTGGAGCAGACACGAGTATTGTAAATGTGCAAATGATCGCAAAAAAGGGTAAATGCAACCAGGCATAACCTGTCTATGACAGCAGCTGCAAACTTCCACTCACTGCAGATCTCTTCACCTTCATCTTGTTTCCTGAAGTGCATTGCTATGAACTGAGCTTCCTCCAGGATCTTCATGACCACTGGAACAGTATCAAAGCTTTCTTTTGAACAGTCTCGATGTCTTCTGGTAAGGGGTAAGTAATATTTCTGGTCTTGCTATCCAGATCATTCTTCTCAGGGCAGTATGGGTTATCAATTGCATGGTAGCTATAGACTGTGCTGCCATTGCTGGACTGATGCCCAGGCAGGGTATTCATCTCCACGCTGCTTACACTCAGATGGTGCTTGGGATAGTTATATTTGCAAGAGAGGTGCTTTATATTGTCCCCAGGTTTTTTCATTCGCAAAAACCAAGCACACCAATTCAGCAGGATGACACAGACCTAAAAGAGAGTGTTCATAATAGGAACAAAAGGAACGTTTCCACATTTTATAAATTTTTTTAAATGTTTTCTTACTATAATAGTTAGTCTATATGGTCCTTTAGAAAGACTGTCTGCTGTCTGTATGGTCCTTTAGAAAGACTGTCTGCTTTCCGTGTCCTCCAGCTGTCTGCTTTCAAATGGGTTTTTTGGGGGTCTGGATTCTTCCCAAGGATGACATTTTTCTTCGATATGTCTTGAACATATCTTGAACAATTCCTGCTTAGCTTATGAAACAAAAAAGATGGAAAATCTTACTTTATAAAAATGATTCTTGAAGTCTTATCTTTAGCAAACAATCCCAGATCTCTGTAATTGAGCAGAGGGCACAAAATTGGCTGCATGGTTTTCAAACTTTTCTCAGATAGTTTGAAAAGAGAGGCTCAAATATTTGTAGGGCCAATGTTCAGATTCTATTGGAAAAATCCCCATTCTTAATTACAGTATTCTCTGACTATTTACAGACATAAAATGGAATACCCTGGAACTAAATAAAGGTCTTAATTACTAGCAACGTTTCAACAGTGTCAGTGGCAACAGGTCCTGAGTTTGGCTAGGATAGGGTTAATTTTTACCAGAAACTGGGAGCAGGTCACAGCCAGTATAGAAAACCAAAGCAGATATTTGATACAACAAGGTCAACATGAGTGAACAGTGTACTGCAGTGGAAAAACAAACAAACAAACAAACAAACAAACAAACAAACAAAAAGAACCCATCAGAATGCTGGGTTTCATTAATAAGGGCACCACCAGCAGAGATAAAGAAGACATTCAGTGCTAGTCAGACCACACCTTGCTCAGTTTTGGTCCATGCTATACAAAAGAAGATGCAGACAGGCTGGAAAGGGTCAAGAAAGGGCCACGAGGATGATCAGAGGACTGGAAGACCTGCCATATGAAGAATGGCTGAGAAAACTGGGTTTGTTCAGGCTTGAGAAGAGAAGGCTTAGGGTGGACCTTATTACCATGTACCACTACATAAGAAGTGGCTACCAAGAAGATGGAAACTCCCTTTTTACATGGAGTCACATGGAAAAGACAAAGGGTAATGGTTGCAAGTTTCTCCTGGGGAGATTCCAAATAGACTCTGGAAAAATTTTCACCATGAGAACAATTAGACATTGGAATATTTTCCCAAGGGAAGTGGTGTATTCCCTTATACTGGACAGTTTTAAGACTCAGCTTGACAGGGTGTTGGGCTATGTCATTTAAACTTTTTTTTTTTCCACCTTGAAAGGTTGGACTAGATGATCCTTGATCCTTGTCCCTTCCAAGCTGGTATTCTATGATTCTATGTTACTGATGTCATGCCTGCTATATAAGGGTGGAGGGCAGGCTGGGCAAGGTGCAGCCCCTGGCACTGGGCATGCTGTTGGTGCAGCCTTAGAGTGGTTGGGTACACTTTCTATGTTGTTTCACTACTTTTACTGTTACTTTTAATTCTCCTCTTGCATTGTTCTACTAAATTCTCCTTATCTCAGCCCACGAGGTTTTCTCTTTTTCTCTCTATTTTCATTCCCATCCCACCAGATTGAGGAGTTGGGTATGAGTGAGCAGCCATGTGGTGCTGAGTTCCCAGCTGCATCTAAACCACAACAGGGAGAGAGAGATATATTCTCCAGTACAATGAAATTCCAAAATATTAAACCAGACAAACTTCCTTCTTAGAAAATACTAATGTCTGCCTTAGCTCTAGAAGGAGACACATCTGAAAAAAGTTCTATTTACAGGAATGGTACTTTTTCTTCCAAGACAAAGTGTTTACACCTTAGGGAAATTATGTATATGAATACAGGCAAACCCATTACCCATAGAAAAATAAACATAAGAAAGTAGCACAGCTTTTATTTTGCTTGAACTGCCAAATGCACAATTTCTGTGAAAAAACAGACACTGAGGCATCAATCTGTTCTTGTCATACCAATTAATTCAGGAGATAGCTGCACGACAAGAGTTGTTGAAAAGCAGCCCAGGAATGATGGTATGAATCTGTCCTCACCTACATTATCCTAACTGGCTTTCTGTGAAGTAAAGGTACAAAGCCTAACCTTAAAGTGACCTCCACCAGTGATGTCCCCTAACACAGCTATACTGCTAGCTCCCACCTGCCTGGACTAGTCCAGAAAGAAGAGTCTCCAATTAAAGCTCTCCTGATAAGAGGCATAGCCACCTCTGCAAATTTGTGCTTGTCCAGGTTTAAACCACATCAAAACAAATGCCTGAAACCTAACAAACCTAATTCAGACAGAGAGAGCAAAGAGACACAGTGGTCTTGCTTTTTCCCAATAAAACATTTCTTCTCTCGGTCCCTGGACTCTCCAAATCTCTTGCCTGGGCAACAGTCTTGATTGTAAGCAGAGGTAGGCTGATATAGGGCTGTGTGGAATAATTACTGGAGATGACTTATTGAGGCTAAAGTTATATCCATATCTTAAGAAAAGGTACGCCATTAAGAAAGCTTCCAGGGTGGAATGTCATTCATATGCAAGAAATTTGCTCCACGACAGTTCCCAAAGCAACATAACTTGTAACCTTACATGTTAGCTATGCTAGGGGAACTTGCTAGACTAAGAGAAAGAGCCACAACCAGGATCTGAGATATCACGGCAAGGATGGGAACTTGATGGTCCCGTGGAACTGATGAGATACATAATTGCTATCCTGAGCCAGGAGTTTCTCATTTTTCTGTTGAACTCACATCTTCTGGTGAACTCTGCTCATTATTATCTCATTATAAAACCAAAACACACCTCCATCCAAACAGCTACCCTCCTTCAAAGTGCAACCACCCCTCACTAAGCATGTGCTCTGAATTTCTTCTAGTCTATACCCTTAAAAGCAAAGTGAGGAAATTTTACACCAGTAAAGGCATGTATGACTACAGTGACCCAAGTGCCACCTGAAAAAAAAAAAAAAAAAAAGTATAAAAATGGTTTAAGACAGGAGGAACGTTAGGGAAGATACCATTGCAAACAAGTCAGGATGATCCCTTTCCAAACTTGCTGACTTCTGGGATCAACTAGGCTGACCCTCACTTCTCCCCCTGCCCGCTGCCACAGGAATGCCTATGGGGTGAGATTCCAACACTTGGTTACACTGACTGCTTCTTCGGCAAAGTTAGAAATGTCTGTAGAGCTTTTTTTTAACTTAATGCTTTTGTAGTCAGGCTGTATTATATACATTCTTGATAATTGCATGTGCTTTGCTTTATCACTGGCAATCTAAAAGAATCTGCATTTCTGCTGCTTCAATAAACTCAGATACATTAATCTAGCCATGAGAGTTCTCATGAGATGAGACCAAACTTCTAAACATCTATGAATGAGCTAGTCCATTGAACGTGACTAGAATGAAGGTGCATCACACTATTTGTGCATCTTTAATCGTGGTAGTTCAATATATTTAATGTGAACTGGACTTACAATGCTGAATTGGGCATCACTCAGAATCTAAGCCCAGCTTCTCCCAGCCCCTCTTATGTCTGAGGACAAGCTGGTTCCAGCTTGGGGGTTTATTTTCTGCAAAATTTCTTTACCTTTAATGCAACAAGATACAACCCATGCCTGGTGTTACACAAGCTGTTCCTTAGCTGGACCTTCTTTTCCATGGTAGTTCAGATGCTATCAAAAGTGCCAGGTAGCTAGCAGCTCTCATTTCTCAACTGAGTAACCCAAAAATGCCTTGGCTGAACAACTCAGATTTAAACTCCTCTCTTTGAAAAATCTGTCTTTAGTAAGTCCTCAAAGCTTAACAGGAAGGAAGGCACAATACTCAGCAGTGGAGTAAGTGAAAAAGTGAGCACCTACAGAGAAGCTAAATATCTGCACATCTCTTTCCTCTTCTGGTTCAAAGGCCAAGCACAGATCTCTTGAGAGATAGGCAGGACGAAAAAACTTTAAATAGTTTAGAAACCAGGTGTTCAGGCAATATGGTCAGTTAAATATTCTAGGTCTGAAGCTGCTCCCACACAAGACCAGTGCCTTCCTCTGAAACTTACCCCAACAGCTAATTCCATTTAAGCAGGAGGTGAGAACAATCCCGTAACAATATCCAATTAATCAGAGTTAAATATTTGCAATAAACTCATGTCTGGCTCTGCCAGGACAAGTAGGCTGTGGTAAGTAGATGGTAGGGGTATCTGCTGGGACAGGAATTGCAGAGAGCAACTTCCAGGCAAGCAATTTCCTTCTTTCTGCTCATGGCCATCTTAGATTCCTGGGTTTCTATAGAACAAAATCCTTTCAAGGTGTCTCTGTAAGAAACACCTGACATAGGTGGACAGGGAGAAAAAAAAAAAAAGAACAACAATTTGCCATAAATCTTAATGACTGAGGCTTACCTATACCTTGCAGAGGACTAATGCCTGCTTTTGTGCGGCCAGCCTCTTTCCTACACACTTGGCATTCACCCTTTTTCTCTTGAGATCTCTCAGCACTTTCAGCTTACCTGATCTACAGGTTTCACTGTCTATCATCTATGCTTCCCAGTAATGCTTTCTACAGTTTTTGCTTCCTGATGGAATTTTTATAATGTATGACAGTTTATCTGTCAGGCCATTGAACAAGAATCCTCAAGAGTGAAAATTCATTGCATGTTGTGTTTCCAGACAAGAGAGGAAGAAACAGGTAGAGAGCAAGAGCTGCCTTGCAGGGCCTGCGATCTGATTTAACACAAGCTATGTCTAGGCTCCTTGAAAAGCAGATGAAACACTAAAATTGTCCGTAAGGGCTGTTATGATGCTGTGTAACCTGTCCATGTAGACATCTGAAACATTTTTACTCAAATTTGTGCCCCCAGATTTTGCTTATGTGAAGGTTCATCCAGAATTGACATGCTCTGCGGTCTTGAAAATAAAATGATTTAAAATAATATAGCACTTCAAGAAATAATTATTAGCATACTTTATTGCTACTGGACTCTTTTTTTTTTTAATTTGCATTGATCCTATAATTTATTTTTAGAGGCTAAATTAGAAATCTGGTTTATGTTGGTAACAAAGTGACATTCAGTATCATATCAGGATAATTGTCTAGCATGAAAAATGTGGCGGATGAGATATCAGAGGAATTCTCTGAAATCACGGTGGGTAGACAGCTGACTATGACAATTTCTATCTGCTTCTGCTTTTATTTCTTTTATTCTTATAAATACAAAGAACGTCTTGTTTATTCTAAAATTTATTCCTAGAGAAAGGAGAAAGGAAAAGAAGCATAATTTTCTTTTAACTTGAAAATCTAAAGGAAATTCATTCTTCCTGAAAGCCAGATCACTCTGGGCTAACAACTTATTGCTGTAAAGAGGGTCCACATGCTAATGCACAGAGGATTGATCAGATAGCAGCAGACAAAATTAGTTTTCTACACAGGCACGTGGATATGGCTTCAGCAGAAGTTAGACTTCCAAGCCAGAAAAGTCTAGAGGTCTCATCAGAACAGTCAGACTGAGGCCAACAGCACTGTCTTTCAGTTTCTGCTGGTGGTACAGTAGCAGTGAGCTCCAGGCTGTGAAAAGCATATCTGGGTTCAGTGTTCAACACTACACTGAGTTATTTGGGTTCCTGATCTTCCAGCAACCCAGACAGTCAGCTCCTAACTGAAATAGTTGCAAACAGCAGTAAATTATCTTCAACTCATGTCTTTGTTTTGGGAGATGACTGCTCTACCATGAACTGCAGTGAGAACCTCTTTAAGGGAACAAAACAGAAAAACTGCCCAACAGAGGCCAGTAAGTGCTTGTTTAGTGGTTTGAAATGTCACATTTTATCAGTACTGGTGTCTGCTGAATAAGAAATCAAAGGTGTTGGCCATGAGGTTAGCACTTGCAAAACAGGTGCTGAGCAAGATTACTCTGCCATGACTCAACTATCCCATTGTAAGTTTAAGTGGAAAACCCAAATAATAGGCACTGGTTTTAAACAAAAAACAGATTTACTATGATTGTTCTTTCCCTCCAAGAGCAAACAAAAGTGTCAAACATACTGTCTGCATCTGACTCACCAGATTAGTGGAGAAAAACTTCTACTCATCTATAACTATCTTATTATAGCTTTTAGATTAATTTCACTTTCAGTAGGCTGGTTTAATATTTACCACCAAAGCTGCTTACCCATTTGGGTATCTTTCCTGCTTGTGGGTCATGATGGTGAACCTGCAGAACCAGCACTGTTACCACCACCGAGAGACCAACGATGACCATGATACTACCAAATATTGAGCTGAAAGTAAAAGAAGAACTTGGTTAAGATGTGGAAAAAAGAAAAAAAACAACAACGAAAAAACAACAACCTACGAAACAACAAAACAAACAAAAGGCAAATAATATGTCTTGGCCATGCCTCCAGTTCTACATTTCAGAAGTGCTGCATCATATCCAAACATTCTCTTCTCTGGACTTCCACACAGGATCATTTGAGGCTTTTGAGGTTTTTAGTTCATCTCCCTCCTCTCCACTTGGGGAAGGGCAAGAACCAGAGAAAGGCATAAACAGTGTGGGTTTTGTTCCCAGAGGGGAATGTAGGGCCCCCTGCTCAGGTTCACCTCCCTGCCTGCCTACAGGACAGTGAGAAGCTGGGCTGACCAGACCCACTGAACACCATCACCCCCAGTCCTGGGTGTCCTGCTGCACTAGCAGAAGTGCTGTAGGGAAATACTGTCCTCATGGTGTCACTGAACTTTCTCAGAAAGAGTCACTAGACCTTCTCTGTCTCCCCATCACTGATTACGAGGGGTTAGGCATACTCTTCAGCACCCTCCTCAGCCCTCAAGACCACTTCTTTTTGGTTCCTATGAAAGCATGATATGGCCTTGCTGAATGTTAAATTTAAGCCTGGCATGAAGGAAAGAAATTGAGATGTTGAAAGTCAGAACTGACACTTGAAACCATATATCCTAAATGGCAGGACTGCTTTCTCATGCCAGAAGTGAGGGTGATGTACTGGTGTGTAAAGTGGTATTGCTCACAGGGCTAATGATATTTGAAGGCTGCTGTGGCAGTATAACAGGGAGCATTACTGTCGGCGGATAAAATGGAGTGATGTGGGAGAGCATATGATGTTGCCCCAGACTGCAGCCTCCTCTCATCCCCAGCTCTCCCCCCAACAGCTTGCAGGAAAAGCCAAAAGTGCAAGATAATCTCCAAGTCAAATTTTGTTCCAGCTTCGTTTCTTTATAACAATTCTTACTGCCTCAGAAGCAAAAAAAACCCTTGTTCATAATAATGAGGTTCTCAGGCCTTTTTGAAACCAGTGCTTCAGTTGTTTCAAGAGGCAGGCATGGCTTTCTCTGGCAAAATGAACTATGCAGTTGGATTAGAGTAGTCCTGAGGGTGAGGTGAATTGAAAGGTCTCTGTTGCACTTATGAGAGAAGACAGCCAATACCAGGGAAAGCAAAACAGGAAGTTACAGAAACAGCAATTCCAGACCCAAGTGCATTTGAAAGAGCAGGGGCCTGGTTGCTGTATCTAAGCTGCTCTGAGGTACCATGTAGAAGCTCTTTACCCCTACTGGAGGTGAACTGGCTCATTTGCACTCTCTGCCCTGAACAGTTGCCACAGGTGAGGAGAAGGGAGTGGAAGACCTGTGTTTGGAGCCTCTCAATATCCCTGACTTGCACAGTGACCTTCACTGAAGTCTCCATGGGTCACCATTACATGCTCCTCATGTGTTTTCAAACCCGCATGCTGTTATTCTCAGCAGCTGTGTGTGAACAGACAACCTCTTTTAGATCCTCAGTTGATCTCTTTCAAATGGTATGTAATATCTGTGCTTCTACAATTTATTTACTTCTCTTTCTCTGCCAAAGAAGGCATGATGTAACATACTACTTTGGACAGCTGTTTTAACATCTGTGAGTTCTTGTCCTCTGTCTGTCAGAAGATGTTGAGGTGCTGTTGTCATAACAGATATGGATCTAATACAAACCCAGATGGCCAGAAAGTCTTTTTAAAATATCATTGAAAACTTTTTTTTTTTTTTTTCTTGCAGGTACCCTCTTGTGGAAGAATGGCTTGCTGAGCTAGGCCACAATACAGGCCTAGTGAACCAGAGTTATGAAAGCCCCTTAGCATGAGTGTGCTACGTGACAAGCAGCTCGGCTTGCCTCCTTGAGTCAGCCTTGAGCCGACGATAAGAAAATTTCTGGCAGAACACTAACGGTAAGAAGGATAAAGACTTCTTTCAGAGTGAAGCATCAGCAGAATAGATTGCTCAACATGTAGCCAGCAGTGCATGGACAGCAATTAACAGCCAATCAACATAGAGCCAGCAGCACGTGGACAGTAGTTAACAACCAATTAGCTTAGGTAATGCTTAAGGCACGTGGACAGTGTATTACTAGATAAAAGGAACACAAAGCCTGAATAAAGTTGAGCATTGTTGCTAATTCACATTGAATCGTCTCTTTGCTCCGCAAGCTTGTGCCTCCGCAAGTGCTGACCCCGACGTGATGAAGAAAAGGGAGACTGATATTTTGAAACTCTCCACAAGAGGATTTGGAGGAAAGGCCGTGGCACTAAAGGGGAATTCAAAGGAGCAGCTGCCCCCTGAGTGCCAGTGAGTCCAACTTCCCCGTTAATCATGGAAAGGGAAGCGGTGGTCTCACTTTTAAGTGAATTTCTCGCCAAGCCAGAGGCACTAGTTTCGACAAGGAAACTGCACCAATTATGTGACTGGGCCAAAGAGCAGGGGCACTTAAAGGACCCCTCCCTCATGTTTAGTATCCAGGAATGGAGGGAGGTGGGTAACCTCCTGTGGGACAAGACCTTAGACGGTGAAAAAGAAGGGAAAGAACTGGGAAAAACCTGGCGGGAGGTTATAAATACCTTGCAAAAGTATCAAGCTGAGAAGAAAGTGGCTGCAGCCGCCCAAGTTTTATTGGGAGATGCAGATACTTCATGAAAAGGGACAATTAAAGACTCTAAATACTTTATGACTGGTTCTCTGATGGGCGGAATTGTTTGTGTTTTGAAGAGCAACCTCCTGATCAGGGGACAGAGTTATCGGTGTGGCTGGGTCAGTCCCTCGTATCCCCTGTGTTTGTCAGTTGCTGAAGTGAAAAAACGACTTCAGCAAGGGAAAAATGCAAGCGGAACAGTTTTCCGACCTAAAATTGTATCAACGGCTCCGCTGCCACAGACAGATTCTTCTTTGCCATCGACAAGTTTCTCTTCTTCTCCGAGCGGACCCGATTTGCAAACGCCTCGGGAACCACCCAAAGACTATGATTCTACCGGTGATGCATCTGACGATGAGGAAATGGTGGAGGACGACTCTCCTGATTCTGTTTCAGTTCCAGAGAATAATAAAACAAAAAAGGAGCGACCCTCGGATCATCTGTTGTCGGAGGTTACAAAGAAAATGCAAACAATGGGGAAGACGACATCTGGACCATTCGGGGATGTAAC
>JANHFX010024572.1:0-15886 GCA_027560015.1 Chloroceryle amazona | reverse complement strand
CTCTCCTCTCCTCTCCTCTCCTCTCCTCTCCTCTCCTCTCCTCTCCTCTCCTCTCCTCTCCTCTCCTCTCCTTCCTTCATTGGAATCCTTCCTTCCCCTCCTTTTTTCCCTTCCCTACTCCTCCTCCCCCTCTCCCCCCACCTCCCAGTTTTAATTAAACTACTGAACTAAGTAACTCTTGTTTTTTTCTTTCCAATTCAGCTGTTGCCTTTGACTGCTTCTGCAGCTTACTTAGCAAAGGTAATGGCAACTCTAACAGCAGAAGCCAGACACGGCATATGCTGAAGATTAACTGAGAAAAGTGACATTGTAGCTGTGTCACCCTGAGCAGGAGAAAGGTGGAAATCGTGACATCCAGAGAGGCAGAGGATTCCCCTGCTGCTTACAGAGCGAGAGCGTGCAAGTGCAAATTGATAATGTCAGTCATTGCACTTTGTCTGCTGTAACAGAGGAAGGTTTTGGCGTGTCTTATTAGCTGTAAACAAAAAGCAATATTGCAGGGTCGTGGGCCGTGCTGTTAGTGCTAAGAATCCATCTGAATTTCCATAGTATGCCTTCTGTTGTTACTGTCTTACAGCTTAGACATGAAAATTTACAGTGAGCTATAAATTAACCTAAGTGCTGCATTGTTCACAAGTTTTTATCTTTTTTTCTTCTTTTTATTCAAAGCCATAAATTATGGATGAACTATTAGTCGATATATGCAGCCTTGTCTCTGAATACAGCCACAAAAATGCCAGGTTCATAAAATTATTACATGTTATGCCAATTATTTGTGTGATAACATAGAGTGGATTGAAGTGGCTGTGGCAGTTTCACTCCCCTTCATAATTCACTCCTACAGGGCAAAATTTGGTAGTTGGAATCCTGGATGAGAATTTTTCTCTCTCTTAGAAAATCATGTACCCCACTTTGGCAATCTTTGGTTAGTGCTCCTGATAAGTGGCCCTATTCTTCATATTTTTTCCCCTTTGACTCATTCATAATATGCCTTTGTAATGCTTGACAAAAATGAGCTTCATTACTGAATTACACTCTTTTGACAAACGACTTTTTGCATATTTTCTTATATTTTGGTTCATAGTCTATTGCTGTCAGTTGTTAGTAAAGAAGTTTATCGCACTGCTGTCATATGTGACCTGTAGGCACCACCACTGTCTGTGGGGAAATCCAGGGAGCTGACAGTTCTCTGTTGACTTCATCTCACCTTGTAAAGAACCTGCCCCAAAATTCTGGCATTCTTGCCTTTCTCTGCACCTTTTCTTATTACATCAGTTAAGAAACCATCACAAATCTTCTAATCCAAGCCAAACCCAAGTAATTACTGGCAAATTAGTATTTTGTAACTATTTCAGTAAAATGGATCATTTAAATAAACAGAGCAGTTCAAAAACACCCTGTAAATTGAATGGCGTTTTTCAGGAGAGGGGGCTAACTTTCAGTCAGCACATACTACACAGAAATACCTGACTTGTATGATTTAAAAGTTTGTATGGCAATAGTGAGTTCAATTTAAAATAAAAATCCATGAAGTTAGAATAAATCATCTCAAAAAGTGGTGGCATCTAATAGTTTTTTATACATTAGCTAAGTTTTAAAAGATCCTGAAAGCAGAACTTTCTGTGGCTATTGTCAAAGCTGGTTCTCTGGAATATACTCCAACATAAACTACAGGTAGGATGTGGAAGAGCATCTGTGCATCTAAGTGGGTAATACTGTAGCTGGAAAACTTGTGGGTAACATAGTAAATAACAAAATAAAAAACACATCTGGGCAACAAAATACCTTTGAAATACCATGAGAGCATCCTGGGATTTTGTTATTTGCCTCCAAACTATTTTTCATACCATGTGAGTTAAATTGAAGAAAACTTAGTATTAAATTTGCAATTTTTTTCTAGCCAATGACAACTTATTGGGGCATTTTACATCCAGCACTTACAAATGAGATTAATTTCAGGACAGTGAACAATAATTTCAGGTATCTACTGTAGCTGTGCAGTACAGAAGCAAGACTTCCTAACAGCTACAGTGTTTTGCTCTATTCTGTTTGACCATAGTGATGTTACCAATGACAATAGACAGAGGGAGATATTTGAAATCCAAATAGCATTTATTTTATTGATGTTTAGAGCAAAAAGATCGAGATCTCAAGTAAGTCAAGAGTTGAGGAACTGGGACATAAGTCTGTAAGTGCTTAGTATCTGAAGAAAGATTTCTCACTGGGCAGTTTCAAATTTGTTCTGCACGGACACTCTCTGTGTCGAACAAAAGTCATGTTCTCATTTTCTGATGGATTTTATTACATGCATTCTTAAAATGAATGGTCCTGGGAAAGGATACTGATAGTGGTGTAGCATTTCTTATACGACCATCCCTGGTGAGAATACAGGGTTGATGGGTTGCAGTTATCTTTCAATGACAGAGATGTAATGTATTGAAAACCTTCCTCAACATCTTGTGATATCGGAAAATTACGTAGTGATTTTTCCTCAAAACGGGAATTGTGCTCTCAGCACTTGATAACTATTTTATGGTTACTTCAGGCTTCCACTGCCAATAGAAACATGTGACAAGAGATGAGAACATGATAGAATAATTTGAGTAGACTGTCAGCTGTGGAAAGTAACATTGGAGTCAACAAATTTCCTTTGCTGGCCATTTATGTGTTCTGAAAATGAGGAATGGGCTGCAGTCCTTTTTTTTTTTCTTTCTGGGAGCTGTGAACTCCCCTCAGATTTAATTCTGATGCGATATCTTAGTTTTCTCTGACTTTACCTCTCCAGAAAAAGAAAACAAAACACAGCAAAGCAAAGGCCACTTTCCAAGGATCTCGATGAGAACCATAAACTGCAGCACGATGTCAGGTAGTGTAACATGAAAGAAGATTCCACAGTTCAGTCTTTCAGAAGGCATTTGTGCTCAGAACTGATACCTTTGAGGCCAGGATTAGGAACTGTGCCATTTGAGGAGATTAACTGTAAAGAACACCCTATCTTATATTCAGGTTTCGAGTTAAACCCCAGGAAAGGATCTATTCAGTGATAGCAAGGAAAAGGTTGGTCATAAAATGGACTATTCAATTACTTTCCTAACACAGTCAATTCACACTGGTTACATACCATGCACCCTTAAGCAGTAAAGAAACAGGATAAAATCATGGTCTTTGCTTGCCAAATCTAACATAAATCAGGAAAAGCCCTACAGACTTTTCTTAGAGCCTCAGGAGAAAAGGAAAATGTAGGGGAATTTTACAGTCTTTACACTGCAGCCACCACAGACTTAATCTTACTGGCCCAAATTACTGAGTGAACTATTCATGGACATTTGATGCCTGGGAGAACTTCAGAACACGTGTGAGGACTCAAGGAAAGGTTCTTGGTCTTTTGGTCAAGAGATTGAATTGATGCTATTTTGGTCCCTCAATAGGGGCTGACGTTAAACCAATGCTTAGTAATTACAGTTGACTCAAAATTAATAAGAAGAGCAGAAGTCTGGGAGTTTAGTCATTTGGAACGTGAAGAATGTCCTCTCCACCAGCTGTAGGCATACATACTACATAATTATCATCTTCCTGTCAATACAGGATTGTTTCAAAGAGTACATTTTGTAGTGCTGTGTTTAATCTGTTCTAAAAGCATGAGCAATGGTTCTTCTACAGCCTACAAGATGTGTCTGGAATATAAATGTGCTTATATGGCCTTCTATCACTTTAAACAAATTTCTGCCCTTGAGTCTTTGTCAAGACATTTTTCAAAGACACAAAAGGTTGCCAGGAATGCAAGTCACTGAAGGTTGTGACTGCATTCTGAGAGAGTTATCCCCTTCGTTACCTCCTGGTGTTCTTCTTCTTTATGCTCTTGTCTTAATTCCTTAACCACTTTTCTATTTTTTTTGGTCTGAATTTTCCCTCAGCTTTTCTGTCTCTCTTTGGTGATGATCCCGGGTGATTTATTCCATACATTTAGTAGAATGTAGCTCTCGCCACTCAGGAGGGCCTTGATTCACTTGCCCACACTTGGTATCAAGTGACACTCGAGATGCACCATCTGTCCTGCTGAACTGCAAGATGCAGTTGCTTCAAGGGAAGTTTGAGAAGTGACTCTTCTTTGTTCTGTACTAGAATAAGTATCATGGACTACAGAAGCATCTCAGTTAAACTTACTGTCTTGAAATGCAAGCAGGTTGGTTAGTGTCCAGACTCTTTTATAGGAAATTTAATGGTGTTTTCAGTAGAGAGGAATAAATACATAATACCTAGTCTACTTCTTTCTGATATTGATAGGAAAACGGAACATAGGACAAGAGGTAATGAATTGATTAAGAACACAAAGAAAAGGACTTAAACAATTTCTCCTAATTTGTGATACAGAATTTATTTTAGTCAATGGGAAATAGTTTACAGTGGAATAAAGTACTTCAGAGAGGGAATTAACCCTCAAATGTACGATGTCTTGACAGACATCGGTACGTGAACAACTACTCTTTGCTACTTACTTCTTCTTTATGACCTAACCTGTATGCAAAATCAAAAACCTTGAAAGCAACCTGATCTGACATTTATTCCTAAGAGTTATAAAGGGATAAAGAATGTGTGTATGTTTGGGTTTGTTTGCTTGTTGTTTGTAGTGCCTTTTTTTTTTTAACATGGTAACGAGTAGAATTCAGTCTTTGAAATCAGCCCCCAGTTCTTGAAACAAAAAAAGAAGGATTTTTTTTTTAGTATGGGAACATTTTTGTTGGAAACGAATGCATGTGCTAGTAATAATCAGGATGCACGTTTCTTTTCTGACGAGTGGAAGGATGGAAAACATAGGAAAATATAGCAAGAATTAACTCTCTTGTAAGTTGAAGTGTTAACATTTTCTCCTTAGGGATGACTTGTGTGGAGATGTGGATTTTCTGCTTTTAACTCTTAAATAAAGTATTATGTTAAGATAGTTTTGCATTTGGAATGATACTATCTTCAATTTATTTCAACCAGAACAGATGGCCTGGAATGATGTTAATCTGAATCTGTCTTTTAAATTGCAGCACTGATTGGAATTTCAGTACTAGACTGATTAGTACAAAGAGAATACTGGGGAGAAATAGGCAGAGAAATCTTAAAAGAGCACTGAGGAGACTGAAATTTAATTCCCCAAATATTCTAGGAAATGATACATAAGATATGGTTTTCATTAAATCAATCATTATGCTTAATTAATAAAAGATGAAACAATATAGCAGAGAATAATTTTTTTTTCCAAGTGTTTCAATCACATACTAAAATAAGTGATAACTTGTACAGAACAAGCTTTGAGGGACAGTTTGCTTTATATCCTAGAATGGCAATATCATTAGTATGGCAAGAAAATAGTAATTACCATGATGATCATTAAGCAACGTACAAAATTAGTTTTAGATACATCTGACCTTACCTTCCAGCTCCAGACTCCACATCTTTGACAGGACTATAGGAAATATGGTAAATATGCTTTGTATAACATACCTCTTGTTTTATTCTGGAAAGTTCTTAACAGCAGAACACAGGGAATTTATCCAGTTCCTGGGGAATTTACTGTAGCTTAGAACTCTCATTTGCGCACCCAGGAGAAAGAGGAATAAACTGAGTACATGTAATGAAAGCTCAAATCTCAGCTCACCTTCAACTGTGGAAGGCAAAATGTTGTGTTAATTCCCCCCCCAGCTCTCAGCTGTACTGGCTTCTCTTAAAATCCATATATTTGGACACGAGCAGATTTGACAGCCAGGGCATGTGTAGCTTGCCTAACTATCGGCCCAGCTGCCATCTGAGGTGGCAGGGGGGGGACTGAATTGGTAGGTCTGCAATGACAGAGCTCTCACAGAGATCCTGTGCCACGTATTCAGCATCCCATGAAAGCAGAGCAAGTAATGGTAGATGTGTTTAAACATCCAAAATGAGACATTGACTAACAGGGTGGCTGATACCACCTCCATAAAAGGAAATGAGTCTATATTAATGCAAAGAGGATGTGAAACAGCTACAATGAGAATACCACCATATGGCTCTTTTTCCACCGAGCAAGTGCTAGCTTGCAATAAAGCAAGAGAAACCCTTTCTTACTTCAAACTCAAAGAAAAACAAAGAGGAGAGAGGCTGGAGAAGGTACGACCTACTCTGTGCTTCTCTAACAGGTTGGAATGTCCACAATAAATTATATCCAAATTAAATCTAATTGCTCAATGCTTTTTTTCTTTTTTACCTTCCGTTAGTTTTTATTAAAATAGGATATGTAGAAGGAAGCATAAAATAGGTTGGAAAAATTCTGCGGTGCAGCAAGCTGACACAGATTCAAATGCAGCAGACCCTCTAAAGATTGCTTGAAAAAGCTTGCAGCCTCCCTGCCATTTGCCTGTGAGTCTCGGAATGAAAATCAACCTTGAAAGCTGCCAACTTTTTATATTTATGATTGGAGAAAGAGCTTTTTCATTGGAGGGTGAGTCTGAGCAAAGGCAAACGAGTTATACCGTGTCAGTTTATTTTAGCCTCCTTCTCCTGGATTGAATTTTTTTTTTTTCAATCATCATATCTGTATTTTTATTAACACTTTGAATAAGAATATTGAAGAGAGGTGATGAATTTTACTCCTGATTTTGTGATCCCATCGAGAGTGGCCATCTCCTTAAATACCTTCTACTTACTGATTCTTACTGATGAAACCACTTTCCCCTTCCTTAAAAGGAATCAAAGTCGCTACAAGTCTAATGAAGATAGGCAATTAGATTTTAATAGCTCTAATGAAACTATTAGCTGTAATATCAGAACACAACTTCTGTAACTAGCAGGGAGGAAATGGGGGAAATTAATTATAATTGCTACCTTCCCACATAGTCTTTACCTCTCCCCAGGTATCCGGCGGCGTTTAGTCTGCAGATCTGTAGGAAAACAAAGTTTCCGTGTTTGGTACCTACTGAATGTCGTGGAGTCTCTCAAAATAGCTGAGGCAGCTACTCAAAAAATGAGATTTATTCTAATCAAATTTTTTGAGCACTCTGACAAAACATTAGTAAGCCACGGATTTGTATGTTAGTCAAATGGAAGCAATACTACGCCGCTGACTTAAGCTTAAGGGATGGTGACCCAAAATGCACATATCACTTTACCTTAAAATATGAGGCTCTCAACCTTTGAAGGAGTTACCTTGGGTGGTGCCCTGATCCAAGGTGAGAGTCCCCAGGTGCAGACTGACTGCTCTGAAGAGGACTGGCTCAGTTAGCACTCTGACGGGTCTCCGTTTATACCCAAGTTGAGCCTCATCTGTGGTCATGTATAGAAACTTCTCTTGTCCGAGACATCTCACTGGCCGAGAGCCTTTGCTGTTGATGAAATGGCCTTCCCTCTCCTACCTTTCTACCAAGGGGTGTGTGTGACCATTCACCACGCAGTTGGGTTGCTCAACCCCCAATGTGTGGCTTCTACCTTTAACTCCTTCCTTCAGCTCACCCTCAAAAGCCACTGCGCTGGAGTGGTCAAGATCCTAGGAGGTGATCTAGCTGCAACAGCTGATTCAAGCTGACCAAAGGGGTATTCTGTACCATATGACATCATGCTCAGCCATAAGAAATAAAAGGAGGAGAAGAGAGGAAAGGGGAGCATTTGTCATTAAGGCATTTGTCTTGTGGAGCAACCACTCTACGCATACTGAGGACCTGCTTCCCGGGCAGTGGCTGTTGATGGGTAGTAGGGTAAAAATAGGTTTTTTTCTTTTCTTGCATGTGTGGCCTTTCATCTTTTTTATTAAACTGTTTTTATCTTGACTCAAGAGCAGGTTTTCCATTGAATTTTCTCCCCCCTGTCCTGCTGAGGAGGAGAGCAATAGAGTGGCTGGTTGGGCACATGGAACCTTTGCCCCTTTTCTTCAAATGTTCATCATCCTTACTGAAATATTTCTTATTGAACATTGTCTTTTTCATCCCCACAACCATATATTTCTATCTCTCAACATCCCAAAGATGAAATAGTTTGGTTTGGATTTACATTCTGTCATGGTTTAGGCCCAGCTGGCAACTGAGAACCCTGCAGCCACTTGCTCACTCCTCTCCCACAGCCTCCTCTGCCCCGGTGGGATGGGAACAAGAATTGGGAGAAAAACCCTGTGGGTTGAGAGGAGGAGAATTTCATAGAACAGCACAGTGAGAGAAGCAGCAGTAGTAACAATAATACTGATGAAATGATACATAAAATTCATCATGTAAAACCGCTCTCTGAAAATGCCGTCCACAAGACCTGAGCACCTTCCCAGGTTTGCCCCCCCTGCCCTTAAACAGTGGCTGTGATGTCACTATGGTATGGAATATCCCATTGGTTGGTTGGGTTCAGCTATCCTGGCCGTGGTCCCTCCCACATTATTAACCCTACCCTAATTGAACCCAGGACACATTTGTGGAACATCACGTTTCTTAAAATGGAAGGGACATCAGAAAACAACCTACAGAATAACCAGGGAAGAGCAGTGATACCCACAGCTTCTCTGACAGCCTTCTTTCATAGGCTGGTGCAGTCTACCTATATTAATTCGAGTTCACCACAAATTTATCATGCACCATTTTCATCTGCAAGGAAGGGAGAATAATTCCGGGTTTAGATATCTTAGCAGGAACTACAAATATAGACAAGATAAAGAATAAGACCACAGAATTGATTTGCAAATGGCTCATCACTAATACAATCTTCCTGAATTTCCATAAGTTTCCCTCCACGGAATTATGCACAAGAATAATGTGTGCTCATGTACTCATTTACTCACAAATTTGTTTGGAGGACTGAAGTTGTAGGAAGACAAAATAGATACAAAATGAGGAACAGAAATATCATACTGCACATAATTGCTTTTACTCCTAATTCACGAGCTTAATGTTGGTTTCATAAAAGCAATGATGAACTCTTTTAGCATTACTGTGAATATCATGAGTATTTCTGGAGGATTCTCATTCAGCATTAATTAACTCTGATCATTATTTTAAAGCGTTCGCTGCTGTTTCTTGCTGTTCCAGCTAGCTGTTTCTTGCTCTTGTGTCATTGCTGATGGTATCCTTTGATAATATTTCTTTGCCTGATTTATGTTCTCTTTCCTAATTATGTATGCCTAATTATATATAGTTATATAATTTTACCTGTTAGGATTCTGGAGGGATAAATAAACTGATTTTTTATTATACAAAAACAATTTAATTTTCCTTTTACATCATGGGCATAAAAAATATTATAGATGCATTTTATTCCTATAAACCATCCATAAAATGGTTGTCCTTTTTATGACTGACATCAGAACAAGCTCAGTAACTTTCCGTGTCCCAGGTAAAATCCCTGCCATGGTAGAAGTTGCTTTTGGAGCAGGGGATTAGCACTCAGAAGCACCTCTGCCGGTCCTGAGCGTTAAATACAGCACAGTCTGTCTCCTCACAGTTGCAAAGGGAGAGGAAAAGTAAGCCTGAGGATTTGAACTTCCTGGGAGGGAGCATCAAGTCATAAACTTTTGCAGGGACAGGACTGGATGGACTCCACCAGGCTTACAGAGCTAGGGGTATTATGTGTTTATGAACTAATACAGAAGTGTTCTTGATTGTAATAAAAAGGCTTAAGGATGAATAATTTGTTATTACATTTTTAATATAGGAGAGCAATGAGTTTTTACATAGGAATTAAATGGTGTGTATAGCCTCCTAATATCTCAGCTATTTGAATATATGAGTATCATCTGATATTCCAACTCACATGAAGGAAAATCTTAAGCTACGGAAATCTTAGAAATAAAGGGCCTCAGGACATCCTTTATTCCCCTGAATTTTTCTTTAAATCAGAAATATTTAGAATGATAAAGGTGGCAGGAAAGACTACAGCAGCCTTCTAGATGGATTCCCAAGTTTCAAGCGAGAGAAAAATCTTACCTCTTATCATTTAGCAGCCGAGAGAACCGTATGGAAGAAAGTGAGAAGGGAATAGTGTAAATGAAGTCAGAGTTGGAAAAAAATGGCAGGGAAACCAAGATACATGATGTGTCGTTTGACATGAATGATAAACGTGGTTATTTTCAAGGAAAGGGTCATACAACTAAATCTTCTGTGCAACTCCTGAGCCTCAAGAAATGTCCGTGCCTCGTAGTAGTTTATTTGCCTCGATTCTCTTTCTAATTTTTGGTGGTTTAGTTCTGTAAATGTGATTTTTTTATTAATCAGTTATTAGGATTTACACTGGACAGGTCAACTCTTCCAGTCCTGATAGTCCTGCATTTAAAATCTTGACATAGACATTTAAAACCCTACTGCCTGAATTTATTGGTTACAGTCTGTTTGGGTTTGTTTCTTCGTTTGCTTGTTTAAATAAATAAAGTTATCTGTAACTGATATTTCTCTGGGGAATGAGAAGTTCTTTGGACCTGGCTAGTTAGAGAGAAATAAATAAGGGCATATCCCAATGGGTCCCGCATTCTCAGCAAACAAATCATAATGTCTAGTGGGCAGACTGTACCATCAACTCCTTATAAATTACTGTGAGGTTTCTCTGAGATGAAATGTCTTTGATTTGCCATCAGGGAAAAGAATTCAAATGTGTTTCTGCACGCTAAATAGTCTATGCTTTATGATTTCTAAGAATTAACTTAAATTCTATGATTCTGAAGTCACACTTCTCTGGAGAAACAGTTTTATTGTATTGACAATTTTCTAAATACGTTGGCAAATTAAATGGATAAAGAAAATGAAAATAAGCACCGAAAGATTTAACACAATCCTAAAGCTAAAATAGTGAAACTAAAAAAAAAACCCCAAACCAACCCGAGACTAACCAACCAAACAAGAAAATAAATAAGTGCTAGTGTTTCATTTGAAATTGGCAGTAGTCCAGATGTAGCTGTAACCTGCTGGCATAATTACATCTGGTAGGATGTACACTTGTTTTTGTGAAACCTCCTCTCCATGCAAATGATCTGACCCAGCAGTGGTATGACGAGTCGAAGTAAGTGCTTTGGTAGACGAAATGTCAGATTATGAATGCTGCATGAAATCTTCAGATGAAATTGATGTGCTTATTATAGATACACCAATGCAATGATGCACTTAAATACAATATATATGTCTAAATAATATAGCTTCATCGTAGTTTGCTAGCATTTGTGTTCTGACTCTTAAGGGTCTGTTGAATAACACAGGTTTCTGAGTGAAACAACACCTTTCCTTGTATTGGCCAAGTTCATTCTTAAAATTCTCTTTTAGATGAGCTATTATGGCAGATATTGGCAATTTGAAAGTTCTTCTTACCTTTGTAACATTTACAGAAATTTAATTTAGCTAAAAGCTCACCTCTTAACCTCATCTATAACTAGCTATGAACCAAGTTTTCATTTTTTATCCCAGGGTCAAGACCTTTATATTCTGACACGTATCTGATTATATTAACCAACAGAATAATGTTTGTCAAATATTTTAACAAACTCTAGCTGTAATAGTTGCCATAGAAACCGTATTAAAGAAAGAGAAATGATGTAGAAATGTAATATTTTCTGTAGGAAAGGAATGGGTAGTACTAAATACAGGACATTGCGTTGCATTAAAAGCAAAAAAGAACACTTTTCCTATTTTCTGCCAGATAGCAGTGACCAAGATAATGAGCTGTTTTGTAGTATCATCTATCTGTCTATCAATCTTCATCTTTATATTTAGATCATCTTCACCTATTTGTAATTTCAATACATTTCCTTCAGAGCAAAGCCTTATTTGCGTTTTGCAAAACCAGAAATAGATAGCTAAGTTCTAAATAAGATTTCTACAGATACATCGGTGAAGGAGGAGTCATAATATTCTCTGAAATCAAAGTACCTGATTTGTCACAGTTGAGGTAAGGCTGTAGTGCAGAGAAAAGGTATTTCTGACCTATGAGAAGAACAACAATTTTGTTTAATTTTCATTTTAAAACCAGAGATGTTTCTCCTTGAGAATGTGGAAACATTGGTCTTATCTCTTTACACAATTTCTTTCCATACTTGTTTTAAATTTAAAGATTTGAGGGAGTCTGATGTTTCCTAGGGAAAACAAATAATCAGAAATATTAGAGAGAAAGTACTTTTAGTAGAGCTTTTGACACCATTTCGTACATCGTGCTTCTGGAGAAATTGGCTGCTCATGGGACCAAAGAGTGGTGGTGAATGGATTTAAATCCAGTTAGTGACCAGTGACAAGTGGTGTTCCCCAGGGCTCACTACTTGGGGCCAGTTCTGGTTAATATCTTTATCAGTGATCTGGATGAGAGGATGGAGGCACCCTCAGTAAGTCTGCAGACAACACCAAGTTAGGTGGGAGTGTTGATCTGCTTGGAGGTAGGGAGGCTCTACTGAGGGATCTGGACAGGCTGGATCGATGGGCCAAGGCCAGTCATATGAAGTTCAAGATGGCCAAGTGCTGGGTCCTGTACTTGGGTCATAACTACCCCATGCTACCCTACAGGCTTGGGGAAGAACGGCTGGAAAGCTGCTTGGAGGAAAAGGACCTGGGGATTCTGGTCAACAGCTGGCTGAGTATGAGCCAGCAGTGTGCCCAGGTGGGCAAAAAGTCCAACAGCATCCTGGCCTGTGTCAGACACAGTGGGGCCAGCAGGAGTAGGGAAGTAACTGTCCCCCTGTACTTTCAGCACTGGTGAGGCCACACTTTGAATACTTCAATTGCTGCGTTCAGTTTTGGGCCCCACACTGCAAGAAGGACTTTAAGGGGCTGGAGTATGTCCAAAGAAGCTGCTGAAGGGTCTAGAGCACAAGTCTTCTGAGGAGCAGCTGTGGGAACTGAGGTTGTTTAGCCTGGAGAAAAGGACTCTCAGAGGAGACCTTCTCACTTTCTTCCACTACCTGAAAGGTTGTTATAGTGAGGTAGGGATTGTTTTTTTCTCACCTGTGGCAAGTGACAGAGGAAGAAACAGCCTCAGTGTGTACCAGGGGAGGGTTAGATTTGATATTAGGAAATATTTCTTCACTGAAAGTGTTGTCAAGCATTGGAAGAGACTGCCCAGGGAAGCGGTGGAGTCACCATCCCTGGAGGCATTTAAAAGCCACGTAGATGTGGCACCGAGGGACGTGTTTTAGGGATGGACTTGGCAGTGGTTAACTGTTAACGGTTGGACTCAATGATCTTGAAGGGCTTTTCCAACCCAGATGATTTTTAGCAGGTGTTTAATTTGCAAAACCTATCCTGTAAACTCAGAAGTCTTACTGATCACACATCTGATACCTGACAAAAGAGCACTTTTACCAGAAGCAGAGAAAATCAGTATGTAGAATCCAAACTACATTTTTCATAAAGCAGTGAGGCAACTCTGCTGGTTGCAGAGCAAAGCTGAACTGACTCTTTTTTGTGCTCTGCATCTCTTGTTTCTCGAACAAAATTTTTGTGCTTTGAGTTAAATGCATCCTCGTGATGAAAGCTCCTGTGAAAAAGTGCAGTTGTGGGAAATCTACTTTTCTCCTTAAAACCAGCTTTAAATGGAACCCTTCAGGTAATCCAGCTGTTTTACTGTTTGCTTTTTTATGATCTTTCAATCCTTTAATTTGTAATGTGAAATTATGTCTTCACAGCTGTGGGTTTTAATTTCCAACATACTGAGAGTTTTATGTGAGAAGCTGAGAGGTTTATGTTAGGGAGGAAGTCGAGAAAAGTTAACCAAAAGACTAAGAGGTCTTTTGTGTTGCAGAGTGCTTGGCTATTAGATAGGTAAAGTGAACACGTGAATAAAAGTAAATTGGAAGCCCTGTGTTTTAAAGTTAGTTTTACACGTTCATCACTCTGAAGATGGTTTTCTGTATGACAGCAGAAGGGGGGAGAACTTTGTCATCCGTTCCAACCTGAGATTTATTTGGAACTTTACTTGAACACCTACAAAAGACAGATAAAAATCTTGTTTATGGATCAAATGGTGTTTAGCTGAATGTGTGGTGGTTACAGATTTCTCTCTGTCAGATATTTTTAACAAATCTGATTGTACTTCAGAATACATTTCTCAGAGTTTTAATTGTAGCACATGATCAGAGCTGCCATCAAGCTTGTAATGGGCATGAGATGTACCTTACAGACAGGATTAATGTAGTTAAATGTCTTCAGCTTTATGATTCATCTTGATAACTTTCATTTGGGGAATATCTGGGGTACCATTTGGTTTCATATTTGTTGTAACAGATGTTTTGCTGTGTCATTTCTGTTTTTATTCTTCAATAAGTACTTAATATTTACTGGCATTTATTTAAGTACTTACATAAGTATTGTGGGGGAGTGCAGTTAATATTTTAGATTCTCACAATACACACGTAACTAAAAGTACAGATTTCACAAGTTCCTTCAGCTTAAAAATTTATCAATCCTTCCCTCTTCACAGAAGGCAGTTGACAGCTGTCCCATTTCTGTTATTCCCTTGGCCCCACAAAAGAGAAGCAAAATGTTTTATTTCATGGTTTCTGCAGTTCAAAAGGTGAGTATTTTCTCTTACAGGTCTCGTAGTTAAGTTTCAAATTATTTTCATAGTCATTAACAGTGGGGCTTCTTTTCACCGGCATCCTTTGCTCTTTTACTCCATAGTTTGTGTTCCATGGTACGTTTGAAGTTTAATTCTTGTCTTTTTTTTTCACACAAGCACCTCTATTCATTATTTCTTCTTCGGGGCTATTGCAGATGCACTGGACAGATGAAGAGAGGTTTATTTGCTATTGCAATGCACAAATTCCTTGAGTACGTTGGTGGCTTACTCTTCAGAAGGACCGGAGCAGCTATGTCAGCCTGTGTATGGAAAAAGGCATTATCTAAACACTAATCTGGATGGTTTTAAAGCTATCACCATCCCAACTCATCTCACACACACACGCACATGCACACACACGTGGAGATTCTAGATTCCTACGTGTAATTGTAAATCTCAGTGCTGTGCAAGAGGTATTTTGCAGGAACAAAAGGACTCTCCCATTTTAAGGACTATTTAATTCTAGTTTCCATGGAAATATTTTGAAGGGAAAAACTCTCCAAATAACTGCCACTGGCTACTTAAAGGTAATGAAAAATGTCATGCATGAAATTATAAAATTGACAGAAGCAGCTACAAAACTGATAAAATTGCTAGAATGACTTCTTTGAAATGACATGCAAATGATATTTTAGGGAGGGGAAAAAAGTAAGAAAAAAAAACAGAGCCAAGATTTTCTCTGTGTATATTCTGCAGCCCAGACAAGGCGGTCATATATGTTACATAACCAAACATCACCATTTTAAGGAATCTTCAATAGGTTTCCTTTGAAAACATCTCTTTGTTAACATTTTAAAGTAGAGCTGTGGGCTTTTTTTAAGAGATGTTTTGTATTTAATGACCATTTTCTTTAAGGAGGGAATCTGAAATGTACAGAAGACATATAATTAAAAGTTATTCTTCTAAGTTTGGGAAAATGGTTGTGTTCCTTGGATGTAGGGAAGCTGTTTTATCTGCCTGATCCTTAGGAGCTTTTGAAGCACATGGGTGATACTGCACTATCTCATGCAGTGCTTTCTCTTCCAGGAGTCCCTGCTCCTGATGCTTTAGTATCTTTGAAAAGGGAAGAGTTGTCAAACTTTGCTTATCTGAATTTCAGTGATAGTACAGACAATGGATTAAACATTTACTAGGCCACTTGGACACACAGTCCAGGGGCCAGATGGGATCGCCCCGAAGGTACTAAGGGAGCTGGTGGAAGTGCTCACCGAGCCACTTTCCATCATTTATCAGCAGTCCTGGGTAGCCGGGGAGGTCCCAGCTCACTGGAGGTCAGCCAGGGTGACACCCATCCACAAGAAGGGCTGGGGGGAGGATCCAGGGAACTGCAGGCCCGGCAGTCTGCCCTTGGTGCCAGGGAAGGTTATGGAGCAGG
>JANHFX010024571.1:0-83620 GCA_027560015.1 Chloroceryle amazona | reverse complement strand
AAGGGAAAGGGAAAGGGAAAGGGAAAGGGAAAGGGAAAGGGAAAGGGAAAGGGAAAGGGAAAGGGAAAGAAAAGAAAAAAGAAAGAAAAGAAAAAAGAAAAGAAAAAGATTAAATCCCCAAATGAATGGGCCTAGAATGTGACCCCAGGAAATGTCATTAATGCACAGAGGCATTTTTCCACTCTGTATGGTTTAGACATTTAGATTGCAGTCAGGACATACAGCAGCTTTGAGCTTCTATAAACACCTTAGCAGTATTACATTTAGATGCATATATCTCGCTTCTTTATGTCTCAGCTGTAATGGGATCTTTACTCTGGTGTGACTAAACAAAGCTTGATTTTTTCCCATATAATTTCTATTCCAGTAGAAATACAGAGGTCTTGTTATTGATCTTGACCTCCGTAAGCTGCTTTCCTCTCTATATGGGCTGAGGCACACAAAATGCTGAGGTGCTTCTGGATATAAATTAAACCTGGGCTCAAGATGACACAAGCAGAAGCAGATTTGGTCATACTTAAGCAAATTTTCTCAGACTTCGTAGGGGACCTTCTAAGGAAAATTCAAATAGAAGAGCAAATGTTTTGAAGCAGCCCAGAGAGAACCCTGCAAAGCACTGACCACTGCCAGTACCTGTAAGTTCTGATCGTGAGAGTGAACTTTCTATAGGACACTGTACCACCGCCTGAAGATAACCACTGGGTTTCTTCTACTGAGACAGCAGAATAACCTGACTGGGCATCTGCTGCTGACATTCAATTACTGTTTCCTCTCCTGTGTCCATAAGTCATTGTTAAATTAGAACATGAACAAGGTGATTCCCTATTTCTGTCATCCTTCACGACCCATGAACATGCATTGCTTTGATGGCTGATTCAGACAGAAAATAGGTGTCACCACCATTTGCTTCTCCCAGTCTCATGCTGCCTTCTTTAAAGCAGGACTGTGGAAAGCCATGCTACTGCTGGCACTGCACAGGGAGGATATTGTGAGAAGGGAGTGATCTCACTGCACACAGAAAGACGACACACAAGGAGGTTTCTTATCCTTACTCTTCCCTCCTGAGGACAAGAGTGCCTAGGAGCCAGATGAGCTCAGTCACAAGCTAGGCTCAGCCTAGTCTGCAAAACCATCTCATGGCAGAATACAATCAATTTGAAACTGCAACACACACATAGCTGCCCACAAGTTGGCTGGGACTCAGGAAATCCCAAAAATGGGTTTAAAACCCTATTCTCACAGCTTGAAAGTAATGCACTTAAATCTAGGGACAGCATCAAATGGGGATTGATTAGCAAAAGGGAATGTAATTACCTTGTATCAGTTGAGGTTAATTTCAGTTAAATAGATCACAGAGATATGCTTTGAATCTGGGTAAACTGATCTAAGATGAAGCTGCCAGTTCAGTGATTTAAAATTAGAGCAACACTCTCACTCCTTCAGGCCCCCCAGCATTATTCTTGCTACCACATGCTAACCTCACTGCAATCTGATGCTGTACCCAACCAAGAATTGCTGGATTCAAGTGGGAGGCAATGCAAACACAAGCGCAACTGCTACAAAAAATCAATTAGAATTTGCTTTATTATAACAATGGTGAACAAACATAAAGGTCTATTTCTGTGGCATTGTAATGGCTCTGTGCATATATCCTATGTACCACCATTACTTTGTAGGACAGGGATGTGCCCTCTTTTGAGAAAAAGGAGAACTCTGCAAACAGCGTGAAGTACAACAGTTGTGAGGGACTCCTTACCATCTGAAAGATAGGAATGGGCAGACAGGAACCAAAGTGATGATAGAGGATAAGCACCCCTTCATTAAAACCAGATGGCTAAAGAAAGTGAGAAGAAATCCAAACAGCACACTCGAGTACCTATCACCAATTATTAATAAGCCAGATAGTTGAAAAGGAACTCTTGCTCAGACTTGTGCTGGTGGTCTGATTCTGAAGGAAGTACAGCTCTGGTAACCTTCTCCAAAGCCCACATCCTCTGCTCCTCTGGGTTTGATCACCCTGCCTGGCAATGCCAGTTCTGCCCATCCACAGGCAAAGTAGCAATGCCATGGCTCTGTGGGCTCATCCATTAAACCCCCAAAAAATTGAGTTTCAATCAGGAGAGAACAAGAGATTCTGTCTCTCAGGCAGAATTTGGGTGATTCCTTATTGGGACAAAACCTTTTTCTTTTAAATGTTGGATCTCAGCATACTGTATCTTTGCATGCACACACAGTACATCAGCGCTGTATTCAAATGCTTCCCAGGTATATTAGACCAATATAACACAGATTCCACTGGTTTTCATGACCCCTTTCTATTTACTATTCTCTTGTTATACCATAGGTCTTAAACTCTCCATAAACTCTAAGCCACATTTTAATCCAGAGCAAACATGCTGTAAAAAGGCAGTGAGAGACCATGTCACACAAGTGTCTAGGATTGAAATCAGCAAACTGTCACTCATATACCACTCATATGGAATGAATACTGGGGTTAACACATATCCAAAAAGCCCATCCAGCTTTAAAAATAATCAACAGTAGCCCATTTTCAATGCTCACAGCTAGTAGCCCACTAGCAGTCCTAGATAAATCATTTCCCTTCTCTCCTTTCCCTGTCTAGAAATTGTAAACCACAAGCACTTGCTTTTATGTTCTGCATCATTTTTAAGGATCTTATTTTACCTTTCTCTATGGTGACTTAATTCTGGATTCTTGAAACAACTATTCATTTTTCTCTGCCCTGCTAATGTTTTCCTCTTTGCCCAAACTTCTTCCCTAACCCCCTTTAAAATGCTCATTTTCAAATGCTTTCCTGTCACATGGTCTCACTCAAAACTTTACTAGTTTCATCTTGAAGTCCCCTGACTCAGTTCTTCTCTCACAGAGATTTGAGCAGGAGGTAGATGCACTGCAGTTAGTGGAACAATATAAAACTGCTTTAAGAGCCATTTGGAGAGAAACATATGAATCTTGGACATGTGAGGACACGCTTACAGGATTCACCCTGACGGGTTTTGAAAGAGTTAATGCTGTCACTGGGTTGAAAACTGTTTTATGCTAGCAGAACATAAAGCTTTTAATTCTTCTCTGTGGTTGTCTGCAACTTACCAGTAAGTATTTACCGTACATTTTTCACGTAAGTGACCTTCATACTCTCAGTTCAACATGACCTTCATACTCTCAGTTCAGCATGCACAGTAATGTCTTGTGCTGCAAGATGAATCTGTTGTTTAATAAAACTGTTGTTAGCAGCAATCTGAGATATGCATGATCATGTCCTTTTCATGTGGATCATGTCCTTCTCCTTGCTCTGTGCCGTAGAGGCTGAAGGGGATACAAATAGGATGATCAGCAAATTTACCCCACAGCTTACATCAGTTGTAGGAGTTTAATCTGTGATCTTAATTTTAGCTAATAATACTTTGGTTTTACTACTCCACCTACAAATCAAAGTCCCTGTTCCAGCCAATAAGAAAGTTGATTCTCAAAGCCCTGTGTCATTCTAATCACAAATGGAAGAGTTTCACCAGAGTAAGCAGCCAGAAATATGTGCATCATGTCTAAAATGACATAACTTGTACTAGGGCTGGGAATTTCTCTTGTACTGTCAAAGCTGTCAGAGGAAAAAGGTTTTGCTTTGTCCAGAGTTCATCAGATAAAAAAAGCAGGTGCTGCTGGAGATGTCTTTGGCGGGAAAATACTTTCATACTGAGAATGAAAGACAGGATAGGCACAGGTATGGACCATCAACAACACCAGAAACTTGAACTATCAGCTACACATAGCAAAGATTTGGGATGTTTGGTCAGCTTCCCCTAAGACTAGCCCTCAGAGAAGCCATTTACCATTTGCAGAGCAGCTCAGCAATGTACCACAGGGCAAAATCAAGTGCCTGATGATTGTCCTGAGACTCCTGCCCTGCACGGATTGGAGTAGCTCCTTTCCTTGACTCCAGGGTCACATTTGCCTAAGGTGAACCCCATTCAAAGCATGGAGCTGTGCCAACCTCAAAAGATGTTTGTTGTGTACTGTCACAGGACTTTTGTCAAGTGCATCTGTACTGTGGCTACTCTCTCATAGCTATGGGTGTGAAATACATTTAGGAGGGCAAAAGAGACAGCTCTAAAGCCCAGCCTTTATCCAGCAGTCCTCTGGGAGAGGAAACGAGAGACATCTCTCCTCCCTTTGTCCTATTTCTGGACACTGGAGGGCTCTGATCACAGCTTAGTGTGACAAGGGTGTTGGAACTCAAATCATGAATATTTCAGTGCCTGTCTTCCCCCAATGTCTGTGACAGGTCTTTATCAAGCCTTGCACTACACCTGCAAAAATCCATGAAGCAAGAGTTCACATATTTCTGAGATGTTCAAAAGGAAAACAGAATGTCCATTCACTTGAAAAAGACAGTCCAAGCAAATGAACAAGAGAAGGGATGAGGACTTTAAAGAGTTAATGCATACTAGTTAAGATACTATTTTTGGACTGCCCTCTGTAAAGAGGCAGCAGATTTTCTCAGTATGTCAGTGACCTTCTCTTGCCTACATGTATCTAAACCATTCCACAAGTCTTTGCTCATAAGAGCCATCACTGGAGCCTTTAAAAAGCTCATATACCCAAATATTAAATGAAAGATATGACACTAAAGGGACAGGGTGAAGGATTTTATGAACTGATTCACCCCTAACACTGTTTTGCCATGTCCTAGTGAAATAAGATAATACAATTTGCATGGCACTGTTTCATATCAGAGGAATTTACTGTTTGGGAAAGCTGCCATGAGAACAACTCCAAAAGGACCTGCTCAAGAGAGAGTGGTGCCCATATGAGTGGTGCAGCAGCCCAGATTCAGCCTAGCAGCTCACTAGGCTCACTTCAGGAAGTGTTATGGCTGTTTCTTGTCTCTTCTGGGTGCAGGCAACATCCCACCAGTAAAAAACAAGGTGCTGCTTTTGAGGTACTGGTTGGCATCAACTACTAGGTGAATAATTAAGTAACTAACATAATTGTCCAAGCACTATTGGACATAAATGACTTTAAGTCATCACCCAAATGTGATGGTTTGAGTTGGAAAGTCCTGGGTCCCACCACAGCAAAAAGTGGTGACTTACATCAGCCTCCATTGAGCAAGGACAAGTGATGGGAGTTTAACATACAATTACATTTTCAAATGTTGCTACAGTTTTTCAGAGGCTAATTTAAGAAAAAGCTGGCCCCAGTTACACTGTATTTCTAGAAATCATTATTTAAGCTTGGTTTAGCAGGTTTCAAATTCTGTTTCTACAGGATTCAATCAGTATTATCCAGCATCCCTTCTAAATGCATATAGCCTATTAAAGATTTGAAGATTTACTTGTTTATAGGAAAACAAATATTCTATTGCAAAATTCTACATACTGAGTAAATCACATTGCTTGGTGATTCATTTTGCAATCTATTTGGATAACAGATATGAAACACTTTCATCTGACCATACCCTAAGCTTCTCATCCTTAACCCACAGTGGGTGGCAGCAGAGGCCCAGCTGACGGGGCAGAGGCAGAGTCTGATTGGTTTGATGCTGAACATGAGTAGAGCCCATAGAGGCTTAAAAGCCATTGCACCTGCTATGTAATAGCAAGTATCTGACTTTAAACTACTTGCTCTTTGATGCAGCCTGCAATGTATTCAGTCTTGAGAAGAAATGTTAGAATTGTCAACAATAAAAGTTGTCTCCACTGGGACAAATAATCAGCAGTGGCTAGAGGTCAGGTGGATGCTATCAGATATTAGGAAATTATACCCAGGTCTTTACAAGATGGTATGGAAATTTTAATGGCAGTTCTTCCCAAGACAACTCCAGAAGTGACACCTTCATTAAAATCAGCATCCATCCAAGCCAAAATCTTTAAAATTCCACCTAGAAGAGCTAAAAGCACAGAGGCAATTCTTGTCTCACATGTGCTTTCAGCATTCATGCTTTAAAGGGTTTGGCTGTTTAAACACTTCTGCTCCATTCCAAAGAATACCTGGCCTCATGCACCTTGTGGGAAGCACAGCTGCAACCTTCTGCATTTTCACAAAGGATGAGGTAAACAGTCACATCCTTCTAGTCTGTCTTCCAAACCAGGGACCTGCCAGGCTGCTTTGATGTAAGCACTCAAAATGTTCAGATCCCTGTAATAAAAAACAGCTTCAACAACAAGTAGGATGGAAGAACCTCCCAGATATCAATCCTGTTCCTAAAACATGATGGCCTACCTACTAGGTAGGTACAAATGAAAACTGGTGGTTCAGTGAGCCACGTGAAGTTCAGTCAAGCCGTAAACCAGATTTTCTATGGATCTGTCTCAAGTTTACCAATATTTTGATACATATTTTCGTGAATGATTTGAGTGTGTTTTTTTCTTTTCAGAATTCTCAACTGAATTTTATTTTTATGGATAAAAATTTCTAAAATCATACAAAAATACAATCTTCCCTGCCCAAAACTAGAGAAATTTCCTATTGTAACTCTTCCATACTGGGGTGCACAATCAAAGCCAGCATTAGAAAACACTAGAAAGATTAATAGAAACAGAAATCATTAACTATCAAACATTAGCAGTAATCCAAAGAGAAATATCATATGCCTTCATAAAAACTTAATTTTTAATTAAAAATCCATTGGAATACATTGCAGCTTGCACAGATTTGGGTCAATTAAAATCCACTGGAGTAAAAAAGGACAAAAGAAATGTGATTTGATTTCACTAAACTTTTGTCTTCAATGTAGATGCCTAGTATACACTAGTATATTTGTTCTTATCCCAGTATCAAGCACATTTTATTCTTTTAAGTATATAAATCTAATAGACTAAGCAGCAAAAACAGGACCAGCATTTGTCTGAACTTCTGTAGGGCAACTCCCAATAGCCAAGTATCTGGTTAACACAGTTTAAGTTCAAATGGTGCAATTGGAGGTGACTTTGTGGAAATCATGATGTGACTGTGACCAGAGGGAAAAGGTGGTTTACAATGATGTATATTCTGACTGTTCCACTGGCTTTTGGGACCAGAAGTCACCACAGAGATTCAACTCATTTATAAGGGTAAAAACTATGCTTTTTTTTCTTGTCTTGTTGGTTTGAGGTGTTTTTTTGTTGTTTTGGGTTTTTTTTAGACTTTAGTATTAAAGTTTTGTAGTGAAAGGAATAAAAAGAAACTCCCAGTCTGTTGACTGACTATTTAGTACAGATGTGCTGCCAAAGCCTAGCATTCTTTTTTAACTACTTACACATGTACCCCAGAGCAGTTTATTGGTGAAACCTAGGTTTTATTCTTGGGGATATGGCTATAAATTAAAAATACAAAATAAAATGACAGCTTCCTCCTACTTTTGCATGTTAACTTAATCTACTAACTAAACTATTTTCCTTTCGAGCCTCTCTGTTTAAATTTGGCCACATAGGCTAAAAGTCCAAAGCTGACAGAGATAAGGGAACATTAGGAAAGAGTTTCAGCTAAGGCTCAGTCAAATTGGAGTAGAGATCAACCGATGATAAACGAGTTAACAAATGGATTTTTGGAAAACATATATATTATTAAGCTGTCTCCCAACTGCAAGATTCTTGGCGCTTGACAATGTAAGAGGTCTTGGGCTTTGCTCTTTCTGAAGCTGCTGCAACCTTGCAAACTTTGTGCTCAATCAAAAGAGGAGTAAAGTTTTTAAAAACTAAACATTGGGTAAAATTTATTCATAGTGCAGTTCCATTTACTTGTCTCAAGTTAGCCTAGTAATGAATGTAACCACATATCTCACCTAGAGGATTTACTGTGTGAAACTGAAAAAGTGGTTTCAAAAAAGTCTATACCATCAGGCAACACGGTAATTGGAAAATTTCCAACACAGTGCTGGAAACTCAATGAAGCTATGAAGCTCAACCATGGTCTACTCAGCCTACCGTTCACACACAACTAATAATGTCAAAACATCTTCTTAAAATTAACTATGGGAGTTTATCCAAAACAGCAGTTGTAATTAATCTTCTAAACAATTTGTGTAGGATAGACAATTCTATGCTACGTGAAGCTTTTCACCAGGGTCCTACAGACATGTACACTTGAGTTGAAACTTAAGTTGCATGCATAAGGCAAAAAGAGATTGCTTAAAATCTGTGACGTGCTAAGCAGGAATTCACATATGGTTATCATGAATTTATTAAAGATCATGGATTCATGATGTGCTATGATTTTTTAAGATACAGTTAAGGAAAACTACCAGAGGCTGGCTTCATTTCTCCTCTGCCTTGTCCTCTGTATAGTTTCATCTAACTCCAGAACAAATCCCATCTATTCCATTGCCTTCTGAATATTTCAGGGACATATGAGAGATCAAGAGAAACAAAAATGAAAACACACTCAGAAAGAATCATATAGGATTTTCACCAGTGCAGCTAGCAAGAAAACAAGGCATAGGCTCTCTCATCATGAGGGAACATCCTCCTGTGTTATCCCCATGAACAATGGGTACATGCAGAGTTTTGGGGAACAGGACTCAGAAGTTACACCACAGTCTTGCACCATGGCAGAATAAAATATTGCAGCTTTATTCTTCCAGAACAGTTACATGTGGCCACTGAAATGTCAGTTATTTTCTATCTCTAAACCATCTATGACATTTAAATTAAAATAAAGTGTATTAACATCTGTATCATGAAGTCACGATTAAACTTTAATGAGAAACCTAAAATTTACCAGAGGAATGTATTTTTTTCAATGGGTCACCTACATCAGAGATTCCATACTCCACCACGGAGAAGATATTTTAAAAATAACTTCCTAGATTTTCTTCCTTCCAACAGATGATTCAGGAAGGGAGAAAATCATACAGAGTTCAGGCTTGACAAGGACAGAGAGTTATATACTCTTGTGATACTGCTGCTGTTTGAAGAACGGATTAAATTGTGAAGGAGGACTGAGGAACAGAGACCAGTCAGAAGAAAGAAAAAGCTGACTTTGAGTGAGAACACCTTTTAGACATGCCGAAATTAACTTAGTGACTAATTAGAACAGTAATTTAAATTAGAACCAGTTGGTAGTTTTAACATTCCTCAGATCCTTATTCAGTAAAATTTTTTGAATGTTTGCCTAGTTTTAGTCCCACCGTAATCAATTAAGAATCAAAGGGCAGTTCAGAAAGTTTGGAACCCAAGAATAATTTCCCTTGTTTTTTGGAGACTGCTAAATTAAAGATTCTGGGGGTTTTGGCCTGGTGTTAGCTAGCTGGGTCCTGTGCAAAGGTTTTCTACAATGAAGCCAAACCATAACTACATCTTGTATAGCATGCATATGAATACAGCAGTGCAACATATGGGGAAAGGTTTTACCTCTTTGAATCATCCTGCTCACATCTTGTTTCCAGTGGTGACCAGACTCAGCTTTTGAGTGCAAGAAATCCATTCTACAGAGGCTTAATCACAGGAAAAGCTTCTTCCTTATCCAAGGCCCAGCAGTTAATTTACATCTGAGACATTACTGTTTTGAAATTATATAAACTCTACAATCATTTCAGATCATGAAGTTTATTTTGAATCTATGACAATTTGAGGAAATTAGTTCCAATGATTAATTACACATCCTGGACCAGAATCTTAAGCTTCTGACTTTGCCGAAGCTGGCCACATCAGCATCAGTTCAGGACTTTTTTCACATCAGTATAACCTTATTCCTCCAGTGACAGACTAGGCCCAGCAAACAGAGAAGGCAAGCAGGTCTGCAAAATTCCACTCCCAAACTCTCAGTGTTAGTGCATAGTAGAAAGTCTCTTCCTCTAACAGAGCCCTTCACAGGAGCTTTCACATGAGTTATGAGCCCTTTTTCCTTAACAGTTGCCACATACACAATGTATCCCAGCCACGGAAAAACTAAAGTGGTTGTTAGCAATACTGGTAAACTCCAGAAGCTTTATCAGAAAGCTAAAACATCTCATATTAGTGTAAATGAATAATTTGCATTCCCTCCTGCTATCTCAGACTAGGTGAAGCCAACCGTTTCTTAGATGGCCTCTACAGGTTTGATCCTGGACTTCAGACCTCATGGAGCAGGACATGGGATTTTCTGAGACTGCTAACTTGACAGAAATTGAGAAATATCCTTGTGTTTTCTCAAGCAGTTCAGGCATATCTGAAGAAACGTATCCATTTGTGTACTGAAAAGGTTTTATTGCTGCTGTTTTGGGGAGATACCTTGTATTTGCCACAAAATCAGCTTTTCTGATGCATTCACAAACCTGCTGTATGCAGCTCCCCCATGTCATTCCAAATAAAGATTCCTTGATTAACCTTTTTGATGCTCACAGCTTTCCATCATCTCAGATCATGAGATAATGGATGTAGCTTGTGGAATATTGTGTTACATATTTGGAAAATAAGCACACCTCTAGTTCCTTGATGTGTATTTCAGAATGAGGCATGTGTGTCTTATCTCTTCTTGTACAAACACAGGCAAGATCTGGAAATATTCTTAACAAAAGAAGAAAATGTTTGGAGGAGGTAAAATTCTTTCTTGGCTTCTTGAAAAGGTTTGTATGAATTGTCTAAGCAACAATCTACAACCCAGCAAACGCCTTGCTTTTCCATAAAATTAAGCTCCTCAGGAGCATATTCTATTCTGAGAGCAGGCTGCAAGAAAGAAAATAACCTTGCAGTATCCTTTAAGCCTTATCCAAACAAGAGTCAGGATTTTTTTTAAGTGACTAATGACTGTAGGTGTCTTGAGACTCCATAAAATGATCTGATTTCCAGGGCTTAAGGTGTTGTCTGAAAATAGCAGCCTTGCTGTTGCCTCATATTAGCCGATCTAATAGGAAGACACTCAAACTTGCTAGGTTTTTTCCTTTTATCAACTTCAAGTGCAACCTCCTAGTGATATCATGTGGCAAATAATCTGCAGCCTTGATGCTTCAGCGGTTGATTCATGTTTTATTGCCTGCACAAGACCAAAATATCTGTCCTGGTTGTTTGAATCAAAATTGCTGTAATCCAATTTGTCAGGTAGGGAAAATTTGGAGACTCTCTAGACTAAGAGCTTCTCTACTTCCAAACCACAGCTGGGAAGAGGATAAAATGAAGTGCTTTGCCCCTTTAGATGTCAAAGATAACCTCTGAGCTGTAAAACAATCAACTGATGTGTTAGAGATACCTCAAGCAGACAGATGAAAACAAAAAAAACCCAAGGTGTTAATTTCAGCAATTGATCTCCAGGCCAGTGTTCACTTCAAAGGATACTCATGATCATTGAGTGTTAACATTTCCAAACAACTAGTATAAAAAGAAATATCCTGTACTGGGTCAAATGACTTTTTAGAGGAGTGTAATTCATTCTGACTGATATACCAGGGAACACATGTTAAAAATAAAACTCTGTACAGCATATGAACTGTTAAATAATGGAAGTCTACCCTCTAGGGTAAAAATGAATCTGTCTACCAATGATAGAAAACATCATTGAAGACTTGGAAGCAGAAAAGTGACATTCCTTCACCACATTTTGAAAGGCACCCCCAGACCACCTTCAAGAGGGGATCCCTTGCCCATGAATATTTCTCTCCACACTGTGCCCAACCCCTTGTGCCTTGGAGTTTTGTTCACAACAGTAAGTCTGTAAGTGGCTTAGGACAGCACTGGGAGGGGATAGTTTTACTGCAAGTATTTCCAGATTGTTTGCAAGCATTAGAAGGACAAGGCATGGGAGACATTCATTGTTGTAACCGGAAATGTTTACAGCATAAAACTTCATGTACATGCATGATATGTTCCTAATTCTAACTGTAGAATTAGGATATCATGTGCTGTAACTGAAACAAAGGGAAACATGACCATGTCTCCCACCAACTAGAGTCTGCATGTCCTGAACAATGTGGTAACTTTAAACATAGCAATGTGTGAATTATCTACTTATATTCTGACTATCCAGATAGTTTATTTTTTCTTGTCACAAGTATGTGTGTCTGGCAGGACAGAGAAAGGAATCTGGAAATACAAGAAGAATGTTACCCATTGGTAGGTCAGCACTTGTTCACCACTTTTACCTAGTCTATTTTCCTGCAACTGAGCTTTTCATGCTAGAGAGTCTGTGGAGTCAGACCAGAGAGCAAAGACTGGGCTGTGTTACTGTTAAACCCCACTAATAAGGGCACATTCACACTGGCCTGGGAAGAGGTCAGGCACCAGACCCACTGACTATTCACCACTCAAGCCTCTTGCCTTGAGCCATGTCATGTTTTCAGTCACTTCAGAAAGTTGTCACCTTCCAGGGAACCAAAAACTTGCTAGGCCTGTGAAGAGTATCTAAGCTCTTCGTTTAATTGCTATGTTAATCATAAGATGCTCATGCACAGAGGCAAAACACAGGCTTATTTGCAAGAGAGTTTCGCTGTCTAAGTTATGTTCCAGCTGTCCATTACTTATTCCCAACTAAGATAAAATAACTGCCATGTGAGCACTCAGCCCACTTCAGAAGAAAGTGGAACAGCTTCAAATCAACAGGCAACTGAAGTGACCCTGTTCTCAGCCATGAATCAAAGAACTCACATGAGCCACCATCTCTCTGCTGAGACAGGCTAACCAAAAAGCTGGAAGAACCTAGCCAATAGTTCTAGTCATTGAAGTGTTCCCTGCCTTGGGATGGAGGTATAGGAATGAAACCTCTGCTTCTGGACATTTTACATTGACTGATACTATGGAAAAATGTCCTGTGCTTAGGCTACTCCTGGACCTGAGTGCACTCAGTCACAGATTGGTTTATATGCTAACTCAGAGCAGCAGCACCTGGTGATGATACTGTGGTCCTAAGTCATCGGTCAGGCACAAAGATAACTATGCAGAGAAGCCTTACTGAAACACATGAGCAAGTGTGCAGTAAGTCACACCATCATTAAGGAGATAGGAAATACTGTGGACAAATGTCACTAATGGGCTTTCCCTGACATGACACATACAACTGCAATCTCATCTCTGGTTCATTTGTCCTCTGTCCTGGGCAATGCACAAAGGCATTTTCTAATTGACAGGATAAGTTCCACAAAACAAGCCCACCATGTCAAATAACTGCTGTCTTTATCATATTTTCATGATAGGTAATTCAGAACTTTTTTATTCTGGTAGCCCCCCAAAAAAAGTATTTTGTAACATCACAGTGTTCAGTCTGAGGTTTCCTTTCTGTCTTAGCATGCAGTTACCCTGGCCAACCCTCTATGCTAAGATTTCTGAATATTCCTTTTAAAGGATTCTCAGGCAGATAGGTCAGCCTCGGACTTCTGGACAATTTTTTTTTTATTTTTTTATTTATTGGAAATATGTTAAACTGTATCCAGGGTCCATATATATAATACAGGGCATTGTTGACTGACATCATCTGATGACTGACAGCTCCAAGCTGTAATTGGCTCCAATCCCAGGAAGGGGGGAAGAGACTGTGAAACTAATGATCTGGTAGCTCCATCACAAACATCCACAGCTGAAAGCCCTTTGCAGACCACCCATAAAAAGCTTTGTTGGCCTCCAGTGGCCAAAAAAAAAATTGTACTTTTGGAATTCCTGTTCTGGAAGGAAATTCTGCCTGATTTCCACAGGAGGCTTCTGTGTTAACCTGGTTCCTGTAGTATTGTCTAAGCTGCAACATCACATCTGTATGGATAGCTCTTTCCTTTCCAGTTCCTTTAGATGCAATGCCAATACAAGGTGCCACATTTCCTCTCCATAACACAGCTCAAGGACATCAGTTCTCTAATATAAAAACAGTGATTGCATCTGTATGAGTTTTGGGTAGATGTTGGCAGTTGCATCTCTACTCATTCACTTATGAAAGATTCTGCTTCACATTTTAACTCTGATATGGCCCATGCTCTGTGAAAGGCTGAGAGAAGTGAGTTTCTCTTGTCCATCTTTGAGCTGCACTGCTCAGTTATACATGAGATCTCAGGCTATAATGAACATATCCTTCAGGCTATGTTCAATCCTGCTGCTTTGCTGCACATCCTAACAACCGCCCCTTGCACACAGACAAAGATGCACTTGGTACACTGGCTTTGCTCACCGAAGGAGCAGAGCCCTTGCTGGCAGAATGCTGGTAGGAGCTCATTGCCTGCTGACAAAACTCTTTTTCAGCAACAGCAAAAGCAAGCACCTTTGCTTTCCTTCCCAGGAATCCCACAAGCCAATCAGTGCACACAGAAACAGTATTAAAGCTGTCAATTGGGTAATATAAAATATAGGCATAAAGTTAGAAGTAGACAATGCATATACCCTCTTCTTCCTGATGAATGTCTTGCTTACTGGACTCCCGTCTGTCTGACCATGTCCTCAGTGTTTTAACAGCACAGAACTAAATCTTGCTATATTAAAAACATTCAGTTGAAAGCTGCAAATGAACATAACTGACCTCAAGGTCCTTGTCTTTCTCTTCTCTCTCATCTTCTTCTATCCCATCTTTTCTCTTCACTCTTCTGTCCCCTCCCAGTCAGCATTTTTGCAGTTTATATCATACTTGACTCTGGCATATCAGCAATGCATTTGCAAGTTGCTCCTAGGGGATGAGCTTTATTCTCCCATATGAGTTTTTTTGTTCCAGTCTTGAAAAGGCATTTCTTGGAAGAGACGATACTCACAGAACTGTAGCACAGGGCAGTCATACTACCATGTCCAGATGGGATGTAAATATTAATATTCACACAGTACTGAAGATTACAAGATAATTAGAGGCAATACCACCATGTAAAACAGTTTATAATTAGTATGACAGCTATAGGACTTCATTTTGTCATTCTTCCAGGCCTGACTCTTTGGAAACTCTTCCCCCGCCACCACCACACACACTTTGTTTATGTGGAATTAATCATTTGGAACCTGATCTAAAAAGTTCTTAAGTCAATGCAAGTCTTCTATTGACTGCAGTGATTTTGGTGGAGATCCCCAATTAAGTAAACTCTCTTGAGTCCTTGGCAGCTCAACCACATTACAGGCCTCCCACTACCCATCCCTCAATAGCAGTATCAAAGTGAGTTATCAGAAACCTGCCACATGAGATTCAACCTTTGTAACAGATCAGAGGGTCGGGTAATGATTTTCATTTGGACAGAGGACATGCACATCATGAAGCACACTACGTCATGTACTGACAGAGTGTCATTAGGGTACTATGTCTAAGGGTCCACTGCCTCGCTCTGCTTCCATCCAGGAACACCAGGCCAGCTCCTGCCAGTCAGTGACTCTCATATGTACTCCAGAGGAGTAGAGGGTCCATGGGGCTGTGCCACAGCCAACTCCCTGCAAAAGGAGCATGGACTGGGAACTGTAAGAGTGAAATGCAAGTGCACTCAGGCCTGAGCAGGCGCAGCATCAGAAGAGTGCTTCCATCTCCTCTCTGTACTTCCCAGCCACCACATCTGATCAAACTTTGTTTTTCTCTTGGTAAGATCTATTTTCCTTTCTGGCTTGCACACAGTTACGGAGCTAGACAAATCAGCCATCTGAATACTGCCCTTGGTGAATTTGGACCCTATTGCTCTATGGGAGCTGTTTACAGGCACTCTGTACCTTTTATGAATTTATTCCTTTGACTGTGTTTCTACTAGCTGTGGATGGGTAGCAACCATTACAAGGAAGAGATGCCAGGACACAGGTTTCCAGTGTTGTAAGACCCCTTCACAGAACCAAACTGTCAAAAAACCACCTTCCTTACTGAAAAATTGATGTGTTTTAAACTCACTGGAGAATAGCAAACAATAAATAATTAATATTGGCATTGATTTTTCTTAGCAAACTGTGGAAAGTCAGTCCTTAGTTAATTATACTCACAGAGAAGCCCATCAGAAAGTTCACAGAGAGGTAACAACCAATGGCATCGCTCTACTCAAACAATAAGACCTTAAAATAGCATTTTATGACATTCTGCCTAAACAAAAAGAACACACTTAGAATACCATTTTATTGTATTTTGTGCACATACGTTCAGTAAATAATATGTTCATTTTTTTATTATGTGTATGGTTGGACTCAGTGATCTAGGAGGTCCTTTCCAACCATGAATATTCTGTGATCCTGTGATTCTATAAAATTCAGAAATCTACCCATGAGACATTTATGAGTCTTTTGAAGTGAAAGTCTTTCTCAGGTAAATACATATGGTTTAGGTGTTTATTATTACAGTATGTTCTGAAGATGTCTCCATCCTATGTTGCTGGAAGACTGGATCAAAACAGATCTTATTTAAAACCAATATATCACTATCAGATTATTATTATTATACACACAAGAAAGCAGTTAATAAGATAATATCTAAATAGTTCATATTTCACAACAAATTCAGCTATCTGTTGTTTCTTCTTCTGTCCATATGCACTCTGCGCCCTGGGGGCTGAGGCTTCACAATAAAACAGGCTACCATGTCTCAGCAGCTTATGCCCCACATCCTCTGCTGCAGCTTCCTGCTCGTATGTGTACCCAGCAGAACAAGCTGGATCATGCTTTGGACAAAATTTTTCCAGTACATAATGCTTAATCTACAAATAGTTTGTAAAATGATTGTAATAACTTTTATAAATGCATAATTTAAAAGCTTACTTTGTAGTGCTACAATATGGATTGTGAAGGCTTTCTCCTACCGACCTAGACAAATTTCTATATATCCATTATAGGGTGAATTCCAAAATACTACCATTCACCACAGTTTAGTATGTGCTTTTTTTCAGTCATTTAAAAAGGGCAAGCCAACTACAATTCAGTCACATGAGTTTTAACAAATAGCAGGTCCAGATGATCCCAGAAACTAAATACACAAAGCAGGCTGAACTGAGTTTCAGCTTTGATGTTGAATGAAATTAAACAAAATGATTTGCTGTTATTAACTTCTACTACTACATTTTTATTTGTATGTAAATAGTTGTAATTCAATTTCATAATTACTGACCACCCAAAGCTAAGGAAAGAAGTGCTCTGAATTACCTCCATGAATTCACCAATGCCTCTTGCCTATGTCATGCAATCAGTAAGGGACAGAAGGTGGCCATGGACTTCAAGGTCTCTGCTGCTCTCTCAGTAGTGTGTGGAGCTGCAGAAATGGTGGTAATCAAGCCTCTGGAGAAGCACTAGTTGGACTTCATGTTTGTAAATTCAACACCATACTGAATTTCCTCTGGAGTGTCTGCAGTTGCATGTTGTGAACAGCAGTACATCTTCAGTTTGTAAAAAAAAAAAATCTCAAAAAAAAATGATGCCATATATTCCTAATAGGTCACAATGTATTGTCAGATCATTTCTACACACCTCTATAAATGAGTAACTGAAGTCAGTCAGTGTCAACAGCTGTAAACCAAGCATATACTTTGAGAGAGATTTGACATTCAAGGGTCACTGTAGATGACAAGGGGGTTATATCCTTGTATTTGGAAAAGGAGTCATATCTTTCCACTAGGTAATCTCAGTCCCAGCTCCCAAGTGAGGCATCAGACTGTATAGCAAATAGGAGAATGAGATCTGAGCAAAGAGGTATTGATGGACATCTTAACCAACTATTAAAAAACTGGAAAACATACAATACTTCCCAAAAAATATACTAATATATACTAAAGCAATATACTATAATATAAAAATATATATTAGCCGAGCTGTTTCTCTATCGTGATTTCTTACATTTATTCACATTGATTAGGCATATTCAACTATCAGAAAAACTACCAAATTTGATCATGGATCTGGACAGTGGTTCAAGAAAAGTCATAAATACTCTTTTTGATGATTTTCATAATATTCAGTGAAGATTTCTGATGGATGGATCCAAATAGGGTGATCCAATGCCTTATCCTAAGGGTGTTGCAGCAAGTATTGCCAGCAGGCTTGCATGAGTGCTTTGTATCTCCATGTACAAGCTTGTCATAGAATCACTTGGTGACACAGAAGTATGAAAGAAAAACTAATTATATCAGCTGTCAACCCCATAAAACACAACCTCTTCTATAGTACTGTCTCGTATCTTACTCAGCCTTGTGCTGTCAGATGTCCATACATAAAATATTTGGAAATTATCTTCAGATTGAGCCTATAATTTTTGAAAGACCTAGTCACAGACCTTGTTTAACAGAAAAAAATGGTTAATTTCTAATATGAGCAAAAGTGAATGTTAGAGCACCTTCTGAGGGTTAGATTTGGTGTGGCTAAGCATCTCATAGCCTTTGTTTTTCCCATGTGGTTGATTACTGTGCCTAGTCTTAGTCACGAGCTAGACACTAGCATCACTGATGCTGTTTATGGGTTTAGAGCAAGTATGTTTATTACTATACAAGTTGACAGGAAATGCAAAGGCATGGTGGGTGGAAACTGAGACAGAGACAAACACTCTGTCAGCTCTGTCACCGGAGAACACTAAGACTACAGCTCCCATCTGAGCAGTGTCAAACCCAGGGAGAACATAGCATAAAGCTGGCTCCAGCTGAGGATGAAAAGAAGAGTGATAATGAAATAAAGTCTTTGAGAGAGCTGCTATAGATCTGATTCTTTCCCACAGGACAGAGCTGGCCCTGAAGAGCACTCCCAGAGCTGCAGACACAAAAGGCAGCAAAAGCCATGACAAAGGTTTGGGGGCATTGACAAGTCAGCTGAAACCCAAAAGATCCTGCTAGATATGATCTTGCTGCCATTAGATTAAGTGTTCTCTTCCTGTAATTTCTTCGCCTACCTCTTTTATAAACATATTTAACTGTGTTGCCTATATTGGATGCTGTAAATACTTCTCCTGGCACACTTTCCAAAACTCTCCTTTAATTTAAACCAGGTTAAGGTAGCTGGGTAAGACCAAAGTATTTTTCATCAAGACTATCGTGAATTAAAAAACTCTGAGTACTAAGAAACAGTATCAAGTATCCAGCTCCCCAGCATGATACTTGAGGAAAGCCAAAGGGTAAAGGACCTAGTCTTACAGAAGCTACATGGGCTAACTGAAGACATCACTATGGGGAAGGAGAAGCAATCCTGTGACCATAGCCTTCTCTAGCATATAGCAAGGTGATGGGAAGCAGTTCTGACAAGTTGCCCTGAGGCAATAGAGGAGATTTTACTAAGGGAAAAGCATTTTATTTTCCATGCTTGCACATGGCAGACAGCATTAAACAGTTTGGCAGACCTGCCAAATTTTCTAAGGCTTTCAGAAGTCACACGCATCTCTTTACTTGAAAAACCAACCCAGGAAAATTGAAGTGAGATGGAAAAAAACAGGGAAAATTTTGAGTGTACAAAACCTGTGGTTTCACAGTCCAGTCACAAAATCAAGCCACTGTTGTATCAGAGTGGCATTTCAGTCCCATGTTTTTTCTGTTAAGGTTTTTAAATAGGGATTTTAAGTTCAAATAAATAGCTGTTTGAACAGTTTTGTTTAATCTGTGTGTTGGATTCATGTGATCAGTTACTATCATAGGGGAATTCTAGTATCAAAGACAATACAATCTTTTGACCATGGAGTTAGATTTTGGTGTGTTTTTAAGTCATCATGATTCACCTCCACTTGGCTTCCCAAGACTATTACAATGAAAACAAAGTTCATTGTTATTTATAACCTTCATTTTGCCTTAAGAATCAGTAGAGAATGACACTTTGTGCTAGGTGCCACAGCAAAGGAACACGAGACTGGCCCCACAGAAGATGGTGGTCCAAATAGAGACCTACTGATGGGAAACACAGAAGCCCTTGGACAGCACAAGACAAAACAGGAGAGGGGAGTTGCCTAGAAGGTTTAGCTATTAAAGGGAGAAAGCTGTAGGCAAAGGGGTAAGAGCAGTATGACAGTGAGCTAAAGCAGATGAACAAAAAGGAATGGGAGGGTGGGCACGAATAAGCAGTCAGGACAGGTAGCTGGAGTCCAGGCAAAACTCCAGAAGGTCATCTGAATACCAGAAGTCCTGTCCTGGGATTAGCTGTAATCTCTGGCCATCTCCTCTGTAGGTTTCCCTTCGGGCCATGCAGGGGAGCAGGGAGGATAATGCATCTGGTCAAGATCCTCCCCTGCACACTTCTGGGTTCAGAAGGTTTCTGGCAAACTCCATCCCTCTACTTCCCCACTGTGCAGCAGGCTTGGTTTTGGCTGCCTTCACAGCTGCAGCTGTTCCTACCAGATGGAATCAACTGTTCTGGCCCAGTTCCAGCTCAAAAGCAATTACATTCTTGCAAGTGGATATTGCAACTTCCTGTCCTACACAATCATGTACTGTTCCTCCGCACTATTAACCAGCTGCTGCCTTCTACCCAGAGATGGCTACAGGCACAGGGTGGGACCCTGGAAGAAAGGTAGTGGCGTGTAAAGTTAATATCATTCCTGTGTAGGTTTGCTTGCAGTTTAGGAAGGTCAGGGAGTGCTTCCTGACAGCCCTGTGTGTCTGAAGATAGCATTCAGTGCTCCAGCACCATAAGGGTGATGAAGAAAAGCATTATTTGGGCTAGATACTGCATCAGGACAGTGCTCTTTCTTGGCCCAAATCTTCCATAGGAAATTTTCCTCTATGCCTAAACTTCATAAAGTAAAGCATCTCCAAGAGCTGATGTAAGAAGTCCCTTGCATTTGCCAAACATTTAAAACTAGAACCTGGCCTGTAACACCTGGAAAAGACTTTTATAAAATATCATAGTGCAAAAAGTGCTGAAGGCATCCAGATGATTAAGTGGGATTACTGGTCCCAGACTAACATATACAGTTTCCCGTAGTTAGTCTTCTAAAACTGTCACCCTCAATCTCTAGCTTCTACTTTGTGAGGAAAAAAAGCAGATATATACATGCCAGAGAAACACCAGCATCTGCCCAAGCACAGCTCAAGGAATACTGTTCCTTTACCACTTTGCTACATGAGCAGCATGGACTTGAAGCCATCATAAGACTGTATTTCTGTAATGCTTTCCACATCTGACTTCTTCAGATGCATTGATTTGTTAACCTATCCACCCCTATGAAGGAGGAGCATACACATTAATTAATATGAGCACAGAGAAGAGAGTAGCGCAGAGAGAGGCCAAATACCTTGAAAGAGAAGAAACATGGGGAAGATGGAGCCAGGTTCCCAAGTAAGAGACCAGCAGTATATTGTAAAAGGTGAGGAGGATTTTAGAGATAGCAGTTCCCACTCAGAGAGGTATCACCTCTCGTGATACTAGATCCACACTAGCTAGTCAGGACAGTTACACCATTTCATCTAACTACAAATCATCTGACTACAAATGTGGGGAGAGAGGGCTTGTAAATACTGCTGAGACTTACCTCCGTATTTCCTAGTACTTGGACCTTGCTGTCCACAACTACTGGCCTGGAGATGTACCTGTGAATTACTTCTACCTCCATGTCAATGAGACAAAAGCAGCAAAAGAAGTCATCCAGAGTTGCACTGGAAATCTGCGAAGGGGTCCTACTGAGGTCCATCACAGCATGGGGAAATAATCCATCATCTTGCGTCCATTCTTGTATCAAGCTCTCCTTACAAAATACTGTTAAGAACTAGAACATTTGACAGTAGCAAACAAGGTGTTTTGTCTTGGTGTAAATACTGAATATTCCATTAACAAACTAAAACATGACTAAAAGATCCTGGTAGATATTTTCTGAAGCAATTGCAGTAACACCATTTCCTATGCACTTTAATAGCACAATATCAAGTGACGTAGCAAAATAAGAAGCATTTTGCAAAAATAAAAATTTTTTTTTTTTTTTTACTGCCAGTCACGTGATCTTTTCATCTAGGGTTTTAGATCTGTGATAGGCTCTGTCTTGGTCAACAGCCAGTTGGTCCTAAATATAGTGTAAAACCAAATACTTAAGTCTGAACAGATTTATTTTTTTAAGACATTCCCTTCAAGTGCTACAAATTCTTCTGCAGATGCAGCTATAGATAGATATTTCTCCTCCAAAGGGAAGTATTATATCCCTTAGATTCCCAAGGTGATACTACAGGAGACCAAATACTAAAGTACTGTTACATATGGGTTTGAGTGCCATAATTTATAAAAATGTCTCAAAGTGTTGTACAGTACAAAAAAGAACACAATCATAGAAACATACACATTAGGTACAGTATATTTTCATCATGTGCTGTCTGCCAGCTTATAACATATACACCTGCATAAGGGAGTGCTAAAGCAGCATATTCAACATGATTTATTAGCTATGGTATCACAAAACTCTATGCATCTTTGTGTATTACTCACATCCTCCACTTTGCACAATGGTACTCTAGTTACCTCACCTGTATGACAATACCTGGACAAAGTTAGTGGAGTGAGAATGAAACAGGGCCACTGAAAAGAAACTATAAACCAAGGCATTGGTATTACTGTCTTTCCACAGATCCTGTCACAACATTCACATCTCACCTGTGAGTCTAATTTTCTTATCTTATTTTGTCTTATGTAACTGCTGTCTTCAGTTTCTCCCTCTGCTAGCTTTGAGCTGGAAGATCTCCAACCTGGTTTGCACATGAGAGCATCTCATTTGCCCCTTCAGCAAGTAGTTTTTGTCCTTCCTGAAGCTTGCTAACAGGCTCTGAAAAAAGTTACTTTGTCCCAAGAGACTTACTGCACAAAAAAAAAGAAACAATTCCTAGCACTAGTGAGCAGCAGAGTGGATCTCCAAGAGCTTGCACTAACCCGAATCCAATAGATCTCTGCTCCTAGGCCAAGACTTAGGAAATACTATCATGCAAAGACTGCTAATAATGGACCCAACCAAATTCATCATCAACGCCACAATCATTACTGAAACTTATTTTTGTGTTGTGAGGGTTTTTTTCCTCTCTTTTAATTAGAAAGCTTTGGGTTTTTAAACATTAAGTATCAGGAAAATTAAAACAAACCCAAATGAAAGTCTGTCACTTCCTTCTATTGGTGGCTTCACACTCTTACACCACTTCAGGACTTGACAAAATCACCATACACTGATCATCAATCTCCTTCCAATCCCCCTCACAATCTCCTTTCTCACATATATAAGCCTAGTGTCATTTCCATTGCTTGAGTAACATGTTGCCCACTTTCATCATATGTTCACCTTTTTCTTGCCTTAATTAAAGTTTTATTAGAGCTTGGAGTGTGACCTATTCTACAATATGAATAAATGGCAATTTAAATTTGAAGTAAACACCTCAGTAACAACAACAACAACAAAAATAATTACTGTGGATGCACACTGTGGAACAGATCTAACCTTCAAAATTTTGCAAGTCCTATTAATCAATGAAAAATAATCATCATGTTATCACAAAAATTAAAATGATTTCTGTAATTAAGAAAGGATTTCCTCCTTTTCTGTCACTTGCAACTTCCCTGACTCTTGTGTTCCATAGCAATAGTCACACAGATTAAAAAGCTTCTGTTTTCGCACTTGCATATCTATTGCATTAGCTTTATCAGATGGCACATGTTATTATTCTCTTGGGAATTGAGATTGTCTTTATTAATTGCCCATAACAACATATGATGTTCATTAACAGTTTAAATAAAAAAAAAAACCAAACAGACAGTTGCCATTATTTTTTAAAGCTTCTCTTTGAGTCTCATATTTAGGTAGGTCCTTGGGGAGTGTTCTTCAAAGTCTGGCCCATTTTGTTGATATGAGACTGTTACAATATATGACGCATTCAGCTGAGCAGAAAATGATTTAATTGGACTGTGAACATGCCTAAATTAGGCAGATACTCCCTTCCTGTCTACTATTGCAGGACATTTTATTTTTTCCCCACAAAATCTGATGAGCAAACAAGAAGGTTCAGGACAGGACATTTTCCAGGGTTATGCAGCTGTGTTAAATCTATTAAACAGCAGCTAGGAGCCCTATGCTTCCCTATAAACCAATAAATACCATAAAATGAGAAAAAGATTTTTATAGCCATTGCTTTTACTTTGAGCTGTGACTTTACAGCTCCTCAGCTTAATGTAGGAAGATTTGCTCCAAAGTCATTATTTCTGTCATCTTATGTTCCAGATGTAAATGCTGGATGCTCCATTCCTACTTCAAGCCACCATCATGAACAATTTCACTATTGCTGTAGCTGAAAAACAGGAATGCTTTTAATCGACTACCACTTACAGAGTGATGTTGAGTAAACATCACTTGTTGACCCAGTATCTTTGGTCTGTTTCAGGATAATGAAGTTTCACCATGCACTGCTTTTGCAGCAAAGCTATCTCACTGCATTTCTTAATGGCTGTGTTCTCAGAGCTGAGATGTTCCTTTTCACAATTTCTAACCCTCCTAGATTTACCTGTAAGATGCAGTATGGCCACATGGTTTGCACACATAGTGTAGTTTTTGTCTCTTCACTTGCCAGATTTAGCATGGAAGAGGCTGATGTTCTCTGTGTTGCCCTTGTAGTCCAAGAATAACACATGGCCAGGTGGAAGCTTTACGGAATAACATCCCTGAATAGATCAGGGAACCTTCTACAGAATTACAGAATAATTCAGGCTGGAAGAGACCTCTGGAGGTCACCTAGTACATCCCTCTGCTCCAAGCAGGGTCAACTTAAAATGTAGATCAGATTTCTCAGGGTGTTCCAATCTCAAAATGGGCTGGTCTCTGACAGTACACAGCAGTGACACTTCCCAGAACAATAACCATATATAGCAACTTTCCAGTAAATCAGTTACAGGACAAATAGATTTAATTCCAGCCACTGCACTTTCTCTGTTGGGTACTTCCGTGAAAGAGGACAATTTGCTATGCATCCATGCTCCCCTCATACATACAATAGAGGGGCAACCAGCTCAATCACAGAATCACAGAAAGATAGGAGTTGGAAGGGACCTCTGGAGATCATTGAGTCCAACACCCCTGACAACACAGGATCACCCAGGGCAGGCCACACAGCAACAGATCCAGACGGGTTTTGAAAGTCTCCAGAGAAGGAGACTTCACTGCCTCTCTGGGCGGCCCATTCCAGTGCTCTGTCACCCTCACAGTAAAGAATTTTTTTCCTCATGTTCACATGGAATTTCCTGTTCTAATTCTGTGCCCATTTCCCCTTGTCCTGGACACGACTGGAAAGAGTCTGGCTCCATCCTCTTGATAGACGCCCTTTAAATATTTATAAGCATTGATAGGATCCCCTTTCAGACTTCCCTTCTCCAGTCTAAACAGACCCAGGTGTCTCAGCCTTTCCTCATAAGAGAATGTTCCACTCCCCTCATCATCTTTGTAGCCCTCTGCTAGTCTCTCTCCAGTAGTTCCTTGTCTTTATTGAACTGGGAAGCCCAGAACTGGACATAATACTCCAGATGTGGCCTCATCAGGACAGAGTAGAGAGGGAGAAGAGCCTCCCTCAATCTGCTGGTTACACTCCTCTTAATGCATCCCAGGATACTATTTGCCTTCTTGGTCACAATAGCACACTGCTGGCTCATGTTTAACCTGGGACTACCAGGGCCTTCTCCATGGAGCTGTTTTCCAGCAGGTCAATCCTAACCTGTACTGGTTCATTGGGTTATTACTCCATAGGTGCAGGACTCTCCACTTGTCCTTGTTAAAGTTCCCCTCTTCCCAGCTCTACAGCCGGTCCATGTCTCACTCAACGGCAGCACAGCCTTCCAGTCTGTCAGCCACTCCTCCCAGTTTTGCATCATCATCAAACTTGCTGAGGGTACACTCTATGCCTTTGTCCAGGTCATTGATGAATATGTAGAACAAGACTGGACCTAGTACTGATCCCTGGGGAATACCATGAACTATAAGCCACCAACTAGACTTTGTGCCACTGATCACGACACTACAAGGTCTGTTGTTCAGATGGTTCTCAATCTACTGCACTGTTCACTTATCCAAAACACAGTTCCTGAGCTTACCTATGAGGATCTTATGGGAGATAGTCTCAAAAGCCTCACTGAAGTCAAGGTAGACAACAGCAACTGCTCTCCCCTCAGATAGCCAGCAAGTCTGCTATTGTAGATGGCTATCACATTGGTCAAGCATGACTTCCCTTTGGTGAACCCCTGTTGACCACACCTGCTAATGTTCTTTCCCTTCACATGCTTAGAGATGACCTTCAGAATGAGCCATTTTCAAGTGAGGTTGACTGGCCTGTAATTTCCTGGGTCCTCCTTCTTGTCCTTCTTGAAGACTGGAGTTGCATTGGCTTTCCTCCAGTCCTCAGGCACCTCTCCTGTTCTCTGTGACTTTTTGAAGATGATGGAGAGTGGCTTAGAAATAATATCTACTAGCCCCCTCAGTACTCATCGCTACATCCTATAAGGGCCATTGGATTTGTGGATGTCCAGGTTGCCTAAATCATCTCTAACCTGATCTTCCTCAACCAAGGTAAAGTCTGCCTTTCTCCAGATTTTCCCTGCTACCTGTAGGAACTGGGATGCCCGAGGGCCAGTCTTAGCGGTAAAGACTGAAGCAAAGAAGGCATTCAGAAACTTTGCCTTCTCTGTGTCCTGTCACCAGGGCACCCACTTCATCAGTGGGCCCAGTTTTTCCCTAATCTTCCTTTTGCTACTGATGTACGTGAAGAAGCCCTTGTTGTCTTTGACATCCCTTGCCAGATTTAATTCCAAAAGGCCCTTATTCTTCCTTGTTACATCCCTGCATTCTCTGAGAATGTTGCCATATACCTTCCAAGTGGCCTGTCCATTTTTCCACATTCTATAAACTTCCTCTTTCCATTTGAATTTTTCAAGAAGGTCCTTGCTCACATTGCAGGTTTTCTGCCTCCTTTGCTTCATTTCTTACTCAGAGGGATGCACCAATCTTGAGCTTAGAGGAATTGCTGATTGAATATTAACTAGCTTTCATGGATCCCCCTACCTTCTAGTGCCTTAACCCATGGGATTCCTTCAAGTAGGTCCTTTGAAGAGGTCAAAGTTAGCTCTCTTGAAGTCCAGGATTACAGTCCTATTTATTGCCCTGCTTATTCCATGAAGGATCCTGAACTCCACCATGTCATGGTCACTACAGCCAAGGCTGCCCCCAGGGAACTTCTTGGACTGTGTATGCCTTGCCATGTTGCCCTTTCAGTGAATAGCAGGGAAGCTGAAGTCCCCCAAGAAAAACAGAGCCTGTGACCATGAGGCAACTTTCAGCTGACTGTAGAAGGCCTCATTAGCTTCCTCTCCCTGATCAGGTGGCCTGTAACAAAAACCCACAACAGTGTCACCCATATTAGCCTGACCCTTAATTCTTACCTATACACTCTGGACTCTTTCTTCACCCCCAGTTAGGCAAAGCTCAATACATTCCAGTTGCCTTCTCACAAAAAGTAACTCCACCACCTTGCCTTGCTGATCTCTTCTCTAAAAAGTATGTAGCATTCCAGCACAACATTCCAGTCATGCAAACTATCCCACCACGTCTCTGTAATTGTAATGAGATCATGGCCCTGTGAATGCACCCAAATCTCTAGTTCTTCCTGTTTATTCCCTATGCTGTCTGGGTTGGTGTTCAGACCTTTTAGAGAGGTAATTGAGCATGCAGGTTTCCCTGGAGGAGTGCAAGATGAACCACCATAGTCATACACATCCTTGAGCTGGCTGACCTTCTGTCTCTCATCTTGCAAGGCAGCTAAGGAGCACTTTGCGCTGCTCTGGGTGACCTGGCTCATTCCATAGTTGGATAGGATGACATTGAGCCCTGCTGGTTTGGACCCCACCCCCTAAGTCCTTCAGTTTAAATCCCACCTCATCAAGTTGGCCAGCCTACTGCCAAAGAAGAAAACCTAGATGGCTTCCACAACCATGCAGCATTTCCAGTCACCTTCTTAGAGAACACAATTCAAAGAGCTCCGAATCTAAGCACCTTTTAGATTAGATAAGAAACGGGAAAAGATGCAGAAAGAAAAAAAATTTAAAAAATCACAGTGATAGGAGAAGGTGATATACTTAAAAAAAGAGTTTCAAAGGAAAATCTTTTTCTCACAAAGTTGTGCTCTCTTTTGGTGGATGAGTTGGGGATTTTTCTATTATTGCTGTTGGACAGGAGAGGGAGAGATTTTGCATTTGCCAAACAGAAGGGAAAATACAAAATCAAAGCTGATTTGATTTTCAAGTTGCCAGCACTGCAGATTGTAAAGATTTGTCCTTTAGTTCTGAGAAGCAGATCTCACAGGGAGAAGAAAAAAAAAAAAAAAAAAAGAAAGTCTACATTTCAATCTCCAGTCTTCATAAAAAGCTTGGAAGATATTTTTGTGTATGTGAAAATAAATCTGGAAGAAACTTAAGTCAAGGTGGGGACTTGAAAGAAGAGAAATGCCAAATCAGCTACTGCCTACATTATTAATGGAGGAATTAGGATTTGTTCGTTTTACTTTCTCCTATCAGCATTACTCTTGTTAATATCACAGTACAAAGGGTTTTAGACAAAGCAGAACAGAGTGTTCACTAAATCCATGCATAAAACTGAGACCAGAGACAGTTGCATCCTAATTCCACTTTTATTATTCTCATTAAAATGGAGTCTTTGAAAACCATAAAGGATCAGGGATACTAACAAATACATCTTCCAGCTGTTTTAAGCATAATGACCGTATGACTAATGCACAGGTAAAGCAGTTAGAAAACTGAAAGCAAATTAAATTCAGACTACTGATGGACAATACCATGCCAATCTCTTACTTATACCAAAAAAGGAATCAAAACACCACTGAACCTCTGAAAGGAGCAAGGCATTCTGCACAGCCTCCTTCTAGCAAGGCAGGAGAGCCTGTCCGTGCCCCATTTCCCCCATGAGACCAAGATCATTTATGGACATTGCACAGTAACAGGGACTTCATCATATGGAGGTCTGATATTCCCCCTTGATCTCAAGTACATGTGATCACCTAAAGAAAACTTTTCCATTTCCAGGATACTCTGATTCCATAGATCTCCCTTTGCAAAGCAGTTTTGTACTGGGGCTTTGCTGGGCAAAGGGAGGATCTTCCTCCAGAACGGAAGCTGGCAAGCAGGCAGGCATGGAGGGCAGCTCAGGTGAGGCAGGCGACAGGAAGGGCAGAGGACAGTACAAATCTGGGCCATGCCAGGCTACACAGGGCAGCCCAAAGTAGTATTCTAACAAGTATCCAGGATAATATCAGCAGCTCATCAGTTTGATATTGTTGATCATGTATGTTACGTGGATCACAGTACTCCAGTGGTATTGGTAGATCAACCACTACAAAGAAACTCTCCAAGCAGCATGGAGAATTTAGACACACAGTTCCCATGAACTTCAATGAGAATGATACATCTGTCTCCTGCGGTAGCTTTGAAGCTCTCGGCCAAAAGTATTCTTAGCCCTACTGTCATGCATGTCCCCAAAGAGACAAAAAAAGAAGGTGCGAGCATGTGAGACCGAGAGCGGACATGGTTGAGGAAGTGAGAGACCAAGCAGAGCCTGATCTGGGAACCCTGCAGAGACAGATCATGTCCCTCAGGCTTTATGTTATCAACACTTATTTGGAGTGTGTGAAGTAAAGGACAAACCTTTTTCTCTTAGCAGAATGAGGGATTCTGTCTGGCGCACTGGGCTGCTGACACTGAGATGCTTTCAGTATTGAAGTCAGCTCAAGTATCTCTACCTGTCCCTGTGGACACAGAAGAAGAAGGGTAGAGAAATGGTACAACAAGAATAAAAAGGGAAGAAAGCTTTGTAAAATCAGAACTTGTAACTATGCTGAAAAAAGTCTATTCTCCGTTTATGAATTGTTTCTATTTTCCCAAATCCTTGGATGCGAAAAGGGATAAAACCAGCTCCTAGAGAGCTGAAAAGAACCCCTTTGAATCAGTACAGCTCAGTATCAATTTATCCCCTTGCTTCCATTGGTACACACAGCTTTTTACTCTGATATGTTGCACAGCTGAATTCCTTCCTCAACTGTAGCTACGTACTTGACTGGAGTGTGGTCTTTTGCCTCACTACAACACTGATGTCATCTCCCGCTTCTAGTTCACAGAATCAATCACAGAATCACAGAATCGCAGAATCACAGAATGTTAGGGGTTGGAAGGGACCTTGAAAGATCACCTAGCCCAACCCCCCCTGCTAGAGCAGGATCACCTAGATCAGGTCACACAGGAACACCTCCAGGTGGGTTTTGAATGTCTGCAGAGAAGGAAACTCCACAACCCCCCTGGGTGGCCTGTTCCAGTGCTCTGTCACCCTCACCATGAAAAATGTTTACCCAAGAGCTCTTATGCTCCAGCTTGTACCCATCACCCCTTGTCCTATTACCGGATGTCACTGAGGAGAGCCTGGCTCCATCCTCCCAACACTTGCCCTTTACGTATTTATAGACATTAATGAGGTCACTCCTCAGTCTCCTCTTCTCCAGGCTAAAAAGACCCAGCTCTCTCAGCCTCCCCTCATAAGGGAGGTGCTCCACTCCCTTAATCATCCTAGTGGTTCTGTGCTAGACTCTTTCCAGTTGCTTCCTGTCTTTCTTGGACTGGGATGCCCAGAACTGGATCCAGTACTCCAGATGGGGCCTCACCAGCGCAGGGTAGCGGGGGAGGAGAACCTCTCTCGACCTGCTGGCCACTCTCTTCTTATTGCATCCCAGGATACCATTGACCTTATTGGCCGTGAGGGTGCATTGTTGGCTTATGGTCATCCTCTTGTCTACCATGACTCCTAGATCATTTTCCCCAGAGCTGTTCTGCAACAGATCAGACCCCAACATGGGGTTGTTCTTCCCCAGATGCAGTACGCTACACTTACCCTTGTTGAACTCCATTAAATTCCTCCCCACCCAGCTTTCCAGCCTGTCCAGGTCACACTGGATGGCAGCACAGCCTTCTGGAGTGTCAGCCACTCCTCCCAGTTTTCTATCATCAGCAAACTTGCTGGGAATACACTCTATCCCTTCATCCAGGTCATTGATGAATATATTGAACAGCACTGGACCCAGGACTAACACCTGGGGAACACAGGCCTCCAACTAAACTCTGCTACACTGACCACAACTCTCTGGGCTCTGTCCTTCAGCCAGTTCCCAATCCATCTCACCACACAACCATCCAAGCCGCACATCTTAAGCTTGGCTGTGAGGATATCATGGGAGACACTACTGAAAGTTTGGCCGAAGTCAAGATATATCACATCCACTGCCATCCCCTTACCTATCCATCTAGTTGTGCCATCATAAAAGACTATCAGTTTAGTCAAGCATGACTTCCTTTTGCTGAATCCACGGTGACTACTTGTTTTAAGCCTCCTTTCCTCCACATGCTTTGAGATGGTGACAAGAACAAACTGTTCCATCACCTTTCCAGGGATGGAGGTGAGGTTGACTGCCCTATAGTTACCCAGGTCCTCCTTCTTGCCTTTTTGAAGATTAGGATGATACTGGCCTTCCTCCAGTCCTCAGGCACCTCTCCTGTTCTCCAGGACCTCTCAAAGATTATGGAGAGTGGCCTAGCAATGACCTCTGCCATCTCCCTCAGCACTCACAGGTGCATCCCATCAGGCCCATGGACTTGTGGATGTTCAGTTTGCTTTACTGCTCTCTAACCCAATCCTCCTCAACTGAGAGAAAATCTACCTTCCTCCAGACTTGCTCTGTGGTCTTTAAGGCCTGGGACTACTGGTAGCTGGTCTTAGCAGTAAAGACCAAGGTGAAGGTGGTGTTCAGTAACTCAGCCTTCTCTCTGTCCTTGGTCACCATGGCACCTACTTCATTCAACAGCAGGCCCACATTTCCTCTAGACTTCCTTTAACCTCAAATGTACTTGATAATGCCTTCCTTTTTGTCCTTGACCTCCCTTGCCAGGTTTAGTTCTAGGGAGGCCTTAGCTTTCCTTGTTGCATCCCTGCATCCTCTGACAACCTCTTTGTACTCTCCCCAAGTGGTCAGCCCCTCCTTCCATGTTCTATATACTTCCTTCTTCCATTTAAGTTTGTTCATGAGCTCCCTGCCCAACCATCCAGGTCTCCTAGCTCTCTTACTTGACTTTTTACTCTTTGGGATGCTCCGATCTTGAGCCTGGAAGAAAAGACGCTTGAATATTAGCCAGCTTGCTCAGGCCCCCTTACCATCTAGAGCCCTGTCCCACGGGACTTTTCCAAGCAGTTCCCTGAGGAGGCCAAAATTAGCCCTTCTGAAGTCCAGGGTAGCAATCCTGCTTGTGTTCCTGTGTCTGCCACATGTGATTCTGAACTCCACCATCTTGTGGTCACTGCAGCCAAGGGTGCCCCCTACTTTCACATCCTCAACCCGTCCCTCTTTGTTTACTAGTACAAGGTCCAGCACTACTCCTTTCCTTGTCAGCTCCTCCACCACCTGTGTCAAGAAGTTATTGTCAATGCACTGGAGGAACCTGCTGGACTGTGCATGCCTGGCTGTGTAATTTTCCCAGCAAATGTCATGGTAATTGAAGGCCACCATGACAACCAGAGCCTGTGACAGCAAGGCTACTTCCAGCTGCTTGTAGGAGGCCACGTCACCTTCCTCATCCTGATCTGGTGTCCTGTAGTAAACACCCACAACAATTTCTCCCATACTAGTCTGCCCCTTAATCCTTACTCACAAGCTTTTAACTCCCTCTTCATTGACCCCCCAGGGAGGGCGCAATACATTACAGTTGCTCTCTCACATAAAGAGCGACTCCACCACCTCGCCTTGCCAGGCTATCTTTCCTGAAAAGGACATTGCCATCCATGACAGTGTGCCAGTCATGTGAGCTATCCCACTATGTCTCAGTAACTGCAATGAGGCTGTGGTCTTGAGACAGCACACAGATCTCTAATTCATCCTGTTTGTTCCCTAAACTACGTGCATTAGTGTATAGGCATTTCAGAGAAGTTCTAATATAGAGCACCATCCCACTGGTGCAAACCCAGCTACAACCCCTTCTCCCTTTGAATCTAGTTTGAAGCCCTGTCAAGAAGCCCTGCTAACTCCTGCCCCAAAATCCTTTCCCCCCTCTGCATCCCATCTTTCCCAACTGTCGCCAGCAGACCAGGTGCCATATAAACTTCCCCAGAGGTCTAGAAAATCTAGAAGGTCTAGAAAGTGGTGCTACAGCACATTAATAACAAGCAGTGTGTCTCACTCTCCTGGACCTTTAAATTACTTAGTGAATTAGAAAAGATCTGTGTGGAAAAACATGTCGTACAAAAATTGGAACACTTGTATGTGACTGACTTTCCATCCCTGCAGAGCTAACCTAAGCAGTTAGAGCTGCCTGTGCTGACTAGGTGATACACAGGGAGCAGCTCCTGAACTTTATAACAATGCTGTGTGCTCATAAAGGCAATTCATGGACAGGAGACAAAAATTACAGTATTTTAGATGCAGTTCATGTAGACCCTAGAAATGAAAGATGTCTGAAATTTTGGTAAAAGGTCAACATCAGTAATTTTATATAGCAAGTAATTAATTAAGATTTTTTGTTCTTCAATGTATCTTCAAGGGCAGAATGCCAGTCCATAGATTGAACTCAACTGAGCATAGATGTTGCTGTTGTATATACTTTATCTGCTGCAACACCCCTTGGAGCTTGACAGTTTGAAATTACATTTTCATGTGGGAGCTGTATTTTCACAAATCCTAGAAGTTAAATAACTCTTGGAATAACAGAGGAGATATTAGATATCCAACTAGAGCTGATACTCATTTTCATTTTTTGTTCCTATAAATAGGTATGATCTTATTTTCTGGAACATAGTCTCATGTAGAGCAAAACTTTTTCCTCAGATGGCAACAAGACGCACGAAGCAAACTTAAAACTCTCCTTACTCCACCTCCCTTCAAAGCTGCATTCACAGTAGACAGGGCAGATGCAAGGACATGTAATCATGCTGCTAGATAGGAGTCCAAATAAATCTGAACTTCGCAGGCATAAAATTCAAACCGCAAAATATTAATTCCTCTTGATAAGCCATTCCTACATATTATGTGTCCCTACTATTTTGTCACCTTTCTGCTCTTTCCCAAAATAAAGTCTAGAATTACTAGATCCACAAAAACTGCATGCACAGGAATGGGGGGATTTCCACAGCCCCCCTAATGCCTATGAGACTGTGAGTTTTAACAACTTGGTTAACAACAGTGGTGACACATATAGATAACAAATTAAATTAAATTTACTACTCAGGATTCCTTTTTTTTATGACATTTCACTCTAGATTTCTAGCATAGTTCATTTTCAAGATAGCAGTATAAGCTTTCATTAAGTATCCTTTCTTCAGTGCCATAAACATAAAACATTCAAAAATCACAAGTTAGGCCCTAATATCACAGTTGGTGTCAATAAACTCTGGATTCTTCTCAGTTTTGAGCCTGAGAATGCCATTTTCAAGACAGTGTCCCTAATCACAGGCAAGAGAAACTCACATTTAAAATAGGCATATTTTAATTCTTCTGCAAGCCTGACTACAGAAACTTTGGAAAAACATACGTTGCCTAAAACTAAAACTGAGGTGAATGAGCTGATAGTAATCCTCTACAAGCAAAACCAGTTTTTAATAGCACAGTAGACTGAAACAAAGCCAATGAAAATTGAGAAGTAAATCCAGTTTGACAGGATTCTTTAGATTATACATTCTTCAGAGCAGAGACTGCCTCTTGATTTGTACATTTGGCAGGTCTCAGTCAGGGCTATGATGTACTACCAGAATTTTTGAACATTCAAATGGAGACCAAAGATGGTTGAATACAAGGTTTCTGCCGCTGAACTACAAAATTCCAAATATCCATTTATGCACCAGGACTAAGGAAAGCAGACATGGAAACTAAATTCTTTCCAGTTAGTTGATTCAAATTGAAACATGGTTAAATCATTAATTTCATTAAAATATATGTTGCATAAAAAAGTCTACAGGAAATACTCAGCATGGCAGCCAGCAGTGCAAAACAGAACAGAACATTTCCAGTGCTATTGTGAAGGAATTGTGTGGGTGTCAGAGTATTTTCAAGAAAAAAAAAAAAAAAAGAGAGAGAGAAAAAAAAAATAATTGGGTGTATAGAAATCAGAGCTTAGTTAACACAGAACAGTCCTGCACTTTCTCACAGCAGATCTATACCTTTCTTTGGAAGTTGCCATTAATATAGCAGTGCCTAAATGGATCAAATCCTGTCAGTGCATGCTTCTCAGCATAATGCCTAGCAGTTTCATTGTGTCTAAAATTTAATGAAGTGTATTTTTATTTGATTAATTTAGGGTATTGTGAAAATTAGTGCTTGTATCATCCCAGGGAAATACAAAGGCAGATGGATATACTCATTTCTTGATCTGTGTCCTCAAGCAGTAAGCATAACCCACTAGGTTGTGGGAAGGTCACAAAAGCAGGATTTGCTACCACATATTTGAGAAGGACTGTACCAAAGCAACACTCTGCTGTGCCTGTCACATCTCCTGAAATCATTCCACCAAAGAAAACCCAAACTGATTTAAACTCCACAATGGTTTAGTGCATCAGTTCTACTGAAGGGCAGGGAGTGGTAGCTAGGTTTTCCATTTCACAGAAGCCACAGTCATTGGCACTGGAGTAAACCTGGCTCACTCATGCATGCACTTTGTGCATGAGTTAAAATGACTGGTGCCCTCCCTTTCAAACTGACATTTTTTTAAGGAGATAGAAGATGAACTTGGGCAACAACAGGTCATCTTCAAATGGCACCTGCCATTATCAGGGCATGAGACCTGTACAAGAGCCTTGCCAGAGTCAAAACTACGCTGCCCCACCATGGTCTGGCCTCAGAGGTGTTGCATTTAAGTTTCAGAACAACAGACAGGCAAGGTAGGGCTGCAAGACAGCTTGGTCTGAATTTTACATTCATTTTCTCCAACAGCTTAGCTCACTCACAGGTCTGGCAAGATGTGTACACATCAAAATATGGAGATCACTTACCAGCCTTTAAGCATACCTTACCATTTTCAAAATAACTTCTGCACTACACAAACAGCCATGGTCACTGTCTCTGCAAGCTCCTTTAGACAATGCAGGTACTCACACATCTTTGCAAATAAAGCTAGAAGTATTACATTAACACCAGTAGATAACTATGAATTAGGTAAACTTGACAACATAGGGTAATTTCTTCACATGCTTAAGCTTTTATTCACCCAAATGAGCTTTAAAATAACACCTAAAACTAAGACAGTGTAAGTTATGAACTGTATTGTAAAATATGAAAATAGCCTGCACCTCTGAAGCATCCTGGCCGATAAATAGGAAACAAATTGTTAATAGGATGTATCTCTTGAAGAGGAACATTCATCTGCCTTTGAAAGATTTTCATTTCTCCATCAGTTCTGCTTTATTCTTAAAGTCTCTCTCAAGGGAAAATAAAACTTGACTTCAGAAATTGCAAGGCTGCCTGGCTGCCAGACCTGTTTAAATCATCTACATGGCTAAGAACACAAGCTTCAAATGTCCTGAGCAGTGAGCAGCCTTGTAAAATCTGAAGCCAGGGATGGATACACTGTGTTTGCAGTATTTGAGACCTAGCATCTCTCTCGCAGTTTGGAACAATGACCTCAGCTTGGCTGCAGAGGATTGATACCCTGACTAATATAGACACGTCGAGAAGTTAAGCTGCAGCAGGACAGGTATCAGTGAGGGCTGCCAAACCCCACAGTATACCTACACATGACTTTTGCTGATAGCTCAAGAACAGCCATGCAAGCCAACAGACTTCTAGAGGCAGCATACACACTCTTAGAAACAACTCTTAGAAATTCTGCTTGAGTTGGTAAACGGCTGTACTTACATAAAAGTGGATACAAGCATAAGATATGGGCAGTAATGACAAGTCCAAGGGTTATACTTAAGAGACAGTTTTTAGTGGTGCCGTTGCCCTGCCAGCCACTTATTAGAAAGTACAAGGCCCAAAGCATCTCTATGGCCAGGGCATGCTTATTAACTCCGATACCTTATCGAGATGCCACTGTTACACTTAAGTGATCATATTAGCTGCAGAAGACACATGTTTTAGACAGCCACGGAGACAATAATGGTAAGTGAGCCTGAAAGGAGGGATTTTAACTGGTAGTAGTAGGAAACAGACTACCTTTTAGTCATGGTGTCTGTACTGACAGGTTAAGTCTTCTTCAGAGAAACCTGCCAGTATGTACTGTATGCACACATGCTGAAGGACAACTATTCAAAGAACTGACTGAGGGTGCTTTTAATGAATCAGCCAGAACTACTGGCAGTGAAAGGACAACAACCATTAAAACATTCTCAAAGCTTTCTAACATGTCTTGAAATAGCATTCTTGAATTGCTAGGAGATTAAGATCCAATATCTTATGATCTACTGTGTCTAGGAACAAGTACTTTAATACTATTGGAAATGTACCCTCTTGGATTTTTCACTGCATATTGTTTTCATCTCTGGTTGTAATGAGTGTCAAAATCCCCTCTCGTAACCCATTACTGTTTGCCATACATGGGTATGATTTTGGCTTATTAGGTCACATTTTGAGGAAGAACAGATTATTGGTTTGAGTTTATGGGGTATTTTTCTTTTAAGATGACACCTTTTAAAAAGCAATTTAGACAACAACAAGCTGCTTCAAAAGTGAAATTTATCACAGGGATCTCCAGCTCATGGGTGTGACTTACTCAGCTTTCCTAAAATGTGACAGAATGTGGCAAAAATGTTTTTGTCACTCATTTGGCTGTCAGTACAACTCACACATAAGTCTACTGTTAATGATTAATGGCATCACCTCAATGCATGCCAGTAAGAATTAGTAGCATAATAGCCTATCACATGCTCTGTTTATAACACTGTTTTCAGTTTCACTTATTTTCCCTAATTTCTCCCACTAAAAAGCACATGAGCGAGTTAGTATGAAAACTAAGTATGTCTGCCACAATTTATTCCCAAATACTGGTTATTTTGAGAGACAAATCAGTAAGCACCCAGCTGCTAGATTATGCAAGTTTATTTGTCTTTGTGAAAAACAAGTAATTGAGACAGCTTTGTAAATCCAGCTCACCACACACAAGCTTTCTTTTGGATATGCCAGTTAGGACTTTCTTCAGTAGTGACTGTGGGTATGCTTTACCACATGCAGCCACAAGGGCCATGCAACCACTTCACAGGACTTTAGTGACCAAAATAACACAATTTGGATATTAATAACACAAGGACAGATAGTTTTCAACAACATCTCCATTAAGGACCACAGGACTGCAGAGACCTCAAAGATCGCTACCAATGCCTTAGACCATATTTTGTTATTGTTTTGGTCACATCACCTCTTAAAAGTCAATAATGACTTCCACTAAAACAGATGCACAAACCTAATCAGCAGCTCTGTAAACCTTCCAAGATATTATTTTAGTTTCAAACCTTCTTACTAGTTGCTAACATAAAGAGAAGCTATCCTAACTCAAGATCTGAATGACCATCTTCTCTGATTGCACCCAGGATTAACTAAACTCACGCAGTTTTAATTTTACCTAACTCAAAGAGGAAAGTGCCATTATTTAGTCTTCATAGCTACCTCCTTCAATTACATGCATTGTCTCCCCTTCCCCTGTGTTCTGACAGACAATCCCACAGCTTTGCAGTTCCTTTAACCAACTGGGAGGTGTGTACACGCCTAGGAATGCATGATATTGTGAGGTGTATACACACCTAGGAATACATGATGCTGAACTGAGAGGGGCTGGAACACAACTTTATGTGACTGTAATGAACAGGAAATACTTGGGTAGCCATCATCTTCAGTCATTGTAGCCATCCTGCAGACATAGATGCAATCAATCACCTGGCCGGAAGTTTCAAGGCAGTCTGCTGAAAGTTTCCGTATGGTCTTCCCTGCTGCCTTTGAGAGACCAGCATGGGCACAAGAAAGCCTGGATTTGGTTCTTGTCATTTTTTCATAAGCTGCCCTAGGAGAACATTATTAATGTCATTCAGGACGTATAAACTTCAGCACTTAAACAGAGATACATATAGTAAGAACATCCCTTAGATCTTCTACATTATATGGAAGAACAGAGCCATGTCCATTTGCCCCTAGAACAGCCATTTTGAAAAAAACCTGCAAATCAATTGCAAATCAGCATAATATTTAACATTGGCCCACAGACCATCCCCTACTCTTACATTTCCTTAGGACCTATGGTACTTTCCCTGATGCAGATGCTCAGTTTTGTAAGAATCACTTAGAGGTGTCCCAGTTGTAAATGTGTCCCCACAGCTATGGATACTTGATTGTCCTTTTGCTGGCCTTACTACAGTGGGCAAACTTCTTTACCAGGTTAGTGGGACAGACACCTGGGGAAGTAACTTTGTCATTTGCCACACATAAATTTGACAGAAAGCCTAAAGATAATGCATATAGTTTTTAGGACAGCTCCTAGATATAGAGGTTAGGTAGCATAATCTCTTACTATGGTGGATCAGACAACTCAGAAGTTGGAAGGGGTACCAAGTCACAAGTAGCCAATATACACATCATTTGCTATGAATTATCAAATGATCTGATTTCCATATCTGTATGTAATCTGCCAAAAGCAGTAAACATATTGACAATTTAGACCTCCTGCCACATGGATACAAAGTCACAGAGAGAATGTCAGCTGTGGCTATGGCAAGAGGAGACTGCTGGCCACAGAGGAGCTGTAGCCAGCTGGTGAAAGTCAGAGAGAGGTGGACTAACAAAGGAAAAGCTTACATGTCTAAGTCAGTGAACAAGTTAAGGCATCCAGATAGGAAGGAAGAGTCAGAAAGACATGATATACTGATTGTTTAATGAGGTATGTAAAAATTTTTAATGACCAATCTATGCTTTTAACCTGATTGTTTTCTGGGAGCCCGAAAGCAATTTCTGAGAACCATTCCAATGTATGCTTATATCAATCAGGTGCCCACAGGGCCAATTGCACTTCCTCTCTGCTGTTGTGAACATTACCAACCAGTCTGGACCTTTCAAGATGTGGAGGGAAAATAAGTGAAAAAGAACAGCAGCTTGCAAACTGTTTATTGCACAAACCCACAGCTTTACTAAGAGTGGAAGAGGGAAGGATATGACTCTGCATCTACAAGTATGTCACCTAGCTATACATTATGTCAAAAATTGGTTCCACCATTAAAACAGTGGGAATGTCATTTACTAAAAACCTTGGGCATTCATCTGTATCGAAGCAGTTTTATGCTGTTCAGTTAATGAATATCAGAAGGATAGAAAATCAATTTTATTGTATCCCTAAAATAAAAGCAAAACTGTGCAATTAATTTATATGCCTACTGACTACTTAATGAAAAGTGCAATTAGATATATTGCTTGCAAATTCTGCCATAGTCAGTAGGAGCCTATGGAGTCAGTGGAAGCATGTGGGTATACTTGACTGTACATTCTAGCTGGAAACCAGCACAGAAGAGGTAATCAAGTTAGTATTAAATACAGTTACACCAGATCAGTTATACCACACAAATCATTTCTAGAACACAAATAACAACCTCCCAAGTGAATGAGATCATTAAAACCACTATGTTTTTAAATTTATTTGCTGAAAGCATGGGACTGAAAGCTTTATTTAGAAATGAAAAATCTAACAAATTGGCAACAAAATGTAATATAGGAAGGAAATAAAAATAAATTCAGAACAGCAGGCATGACTGCCACAGTTAAGAAACAATAAAAACTACAATCTAATCCCTCACAACTAAAAATTTCCAGCACTGCAAAATGTAATTGACTACCCTCAAACTATTTTCACTTAGCAGAATACTCAAAAGCCCCTTCTGAAAACAATTATAATTTTCAGATTTGACGACATCCATTTGAATGTTTGTTGACTTCATAAATGTATTCATACACACTGGTATCTGTGATTTTTTTTTCTTATATTATTACAGTAGGGTTTGGAAGTTGTACGTAAGAACAGGCTTTCCTTTTGCTCCTCCTTTGCTGGATACAATAATTACATAAATCCTCTAGATGTATGGATTTTCATACACAGGAGCATTTTGTGACAGAAAAGAAACTTCTAGAATTTGATGCTCAAAAATTAATATACAAAGATAAACATTCAAAAGAAGATATATTAAAAAGCTAAGCTTCTCAGATACACTTTTTTTATCTGTCAATACAGTGTTTTTTATAAGCAATTTCCTTTTTAACTTTGTTCATTAATACTTTTCTGCTTATATTACATACATACCATAACATACACAGGAAGTGCATAGGAATACAGCTTTTGCCTATCCAGACTTCAGTGTATTTAAATGCACGCAGTTGACATTTCCTTAAATGCAGTCAAAGTAACTCATAGCAGTCACTTGACAGGACAGTAACAGAGGATAAGGTAATTAGTGTGGAAACCTTCAGGACTCTGTAGAACAAGCCAGCTTTAGTCTTACCAACAGCAGAAGCATCATTATACCACTAAAGAATCAAGGCCATTTCAGATCTCAAATTCCAGAACAATTACATCTGAATAAAAGTTTTGCCAGCACCATAACTCCTGTTAATAGTCATCATTATTTCTGTACTATAAAATGAATATGGAGAACATATATACAATTACAATACCACTACAGTGTAACCTCCCCAGAAGAGGTTAGGTTCTTAGCTTTACTAGGCAGAAGCTGTCTCACAAGAGAGAAATGGAGTAAAAGACCAATATGTCTGTCCCATCTGGTCTTGTGTTTACTGTATATACAAATTACACTTTTAGGACAGTGAGGTTTAACAGAGGGAAAAAAAAGAAAAAAGGCCTTTTCCCTTGGGAACAATATTTACAACAAAGAACTTAAGCAAACATAATACATGGAAAAAATAATAGATTCCCCTGTCTGGAAAATAGGGTGAGCCTATATCGTATGGGATATTTCTTCTCAGAGGCAGAATATGGCCCATCTCAAACAAGTGTGGAAGGGCATCCAGGCACAGCAGATAATTAACTCCACAGTTCATCCTAAGAAGTTTAGTCAGGGCTGAACACCAGAAAGGTGACAGTTGTCTAGTAGAATGGTGGGATCTTTTTGTTCCACCTCTCACTGCTCTTCTCATCACACAGCAAGTGTGGGAAATGTCGACCATCTGGAGTTGTTCCCCTCCCACTTCCTTGGGAAAGCAGTACTGTATCTTGCGCAGGCTCCAAAGGCAACAAAAATCTCCTGATTCAGTCGGCCTTGACAGAGAAACTCTTCACAGCCCCTTGGAGGCTGCCAGAACCAGATGGAAGTGGGAAAGCTAGCAAGGAGGAACAGGCAAAGGAAAGCCCTGTAAGGCACAAGCAAAGCAAAAAAAGAAACCTTGGAAGTCCTTGAAGCCTCAGTTTAAGGCTCAGTTTCTCCCCAGAGGGAATGAAGAAGGAGGTGGCCAGGAGATGTTCCTTCGGCACTCCAACGGCACCTGTGAGGTGATGCAGCCAGCAAGCCTGAGCTTATTCCCCAGCTCACCTCAGTCTTTCTTGCACCTCAGGAGATGATTTTCACTAACTAATCTTCTTCTCTTGCAAGGAAGGAAAAATAACAGCACTCTTCTTTTCAGTTGCACATATTATCCCCTGTTAGAGAATCATGGTATGATTTTTATTTCTACATGGTTCGGTCCCTCACATAGACAAACAGGCACACAGCACAAGCTACCTCCTTTCACCCTCAGATGCAGCAGGGCACTAGATAGTGCCCTGGGTATATCTCACTGTGAGCCTGGGTATATCTAGAAGATAATTAGTGTGTAATTCATGATCTAAAATATATATATTTTGTTACAAAAGTAAGGGGAGCTCTGCAAAGGATATTTTCATCACATTTCATACTATTTGTTGTGATTTTGAAATTTGCCCCCCCGATTTTGTGTTTCAGAGTATTGTTTTTATATAAATTAGCATTTGAATAAATTAAGACCCTTAGAACGGGCAATATGTCCACATTTCAGCACAGTATATGCAAATGCCTAGAAAATAAAATGTATATCCTCTGCAGAGAAGCATCACTTTGAGATCTAAAATAATAGGAAAGAGATTTTTATGTAATTTATGCATAAGTAGGTGAAAAATAAAAATCTTGTAAAATTTAAAAATATTCTCCAAAACAAGGACAAACATTTCACTTTGACCTGAGCACAGGGATCTTGACTCAAGAGGGAGCTAAGTAGCTGGTTTTATAAGTAAAGCATTTCAATATTCTCACCCATTTTCATTTGAGAATTAGGAAATTAATTAAACCTGCTTACGCTCACAACTGATCTTGTTGACAACAGCTAAAAGTTTTATTCCCTAAGGTAAAACTTATGACTGCATACTGATCATGACTTTCATTGAGAGATTTCAACTGAATACTTAAATTTAGCTGAAAGGCTTTTTCCCATAAATTGCAGAAAAGTGTTCAAGAAATCTCTCATTTTCACTTTCTGTTTTCAGATGAAAATTCAAAGGACATTCAACTCTCTTTCCAGAGTAAAAATACAAGGACTAATAATGTCACTCAGGTATACTTTATTTCCATTAGAAAAACGTAATGGTACGTGACATTTTTTTAATTTTAAACATGAATTTTTAACAAACCGAAGATAATTACTATGACTTCATAGCTAAGTCCACTTCTATTTTTTTTTTTTACATAATTTGCTAAGCAGGTGTTTTTGCTAGATAGAAAATTCCAACATGTGCATTAAAATAAAGCTCAGACTGAACCTAATGAAGCCTCAGCAGGAGACATGCACTATTGCAAAAGCTGACAGAGCCAGCAAGCTGCAGCAACGACAAAATTATGAGAAGCTGGATCAAGTAAGGAATGAGTTTTCAGAGAAAGGTATTTTTTTATGGAATGTCCTACAGAGTTTCTCTAGAACTCTTCTTCTAGAGGCTCGAGTTTGTTAATAGCACTGCTGAGGAGCTGTAAAACTCCTATTATAATAAATAATATGCTGAATCATAGATAAACAAACAAACAAACAAACAAATCCACAACAACCAAAAAACAGTTAAATCCAAAAATACTTACTGTGGAAAAACATTTTGCAGAAAGAAATTAAATGTTTGTGTTGCTGTGCTGGCTGTCAGGGATGCACCTGCCAGCTCCATTTCCTGCTGTACAAAGCAAGTGAAATGAGCTCAGCTCTCCATGTAGGCACATTGGGAGCCATCTATTTATTATTTCTCCAATAAGAAATTCAACTTTTTGAGAACAGTTTTCAACTTTCAGTTCGTACTTCTTTCAAAATTATGATGCCATTTCTCATGAGCATCCTAGTCTTGTAAACTTTTGTTTGTACCTACTGTTACCCTTGAAAGTGGTGTGGGGCAGTGTGCAAAATCAGGCAAGATGAGGGATTTGCTCTTAACTAGGACTACCTGTGGGAGAACCTGTGTCCCAGCTAGCATTGGGACTTCCCCAAATGTTTTGAAAGAAGAGTCACCCTATAGGATGACTCCATAGTTTCTGCTTGCCTATATTATTGCGCTAAGACTCTTCCTATAGCCAAGAAGAGAATGTAGCACACTGACCCCTCAAGCCCATTGTTTGCTGCTGTGCTGTCACAATTTATCTCTTCTATTTGTTTTATACTAAGTGGAATGAAAAACAAAGCTTATTCATGAAGTATGGCTTGCTAATGAGCACCAGGGCTGGGATGAGGCATAAGGGAGAAGTAAGCTTCTTGGCCCTCTGGCCCTAACCTTTGGCATTTGCATTCCCCTTTTTGTCACTGACCTGTAAAATGGGAAACAGTCACAAAAGATTTGTTCCTTTCACAAATAAGGAGAGAACTGCAACTGAATTATTTACAGAAGTTTCACAGTAAGGCTTTGCTCTCTTAAGTGACAAGGAATGCTAGTATGAACCAGACAAACTGGTGAAACTTTGTCTGGAATGCATCTACAAAACCAAACATATGAGCCCAAATCTTATCACCCCCACCACTAAACTCAAAGCATGTGACACACAGCCACTACACTAAAGTCTATGGAAGCTATGTTCAGTTAATTACATTAGAGTTTATTTACATATACTTATTTAAAGCATCAGGGAAAAGTCTCAGCTAGGAAAAATAGACATTGCTTCATTTGTAAATAATACTTATACCAAAGCATGTAAAGAATATATTATTTAACTAAGTCAAGGGTTAAACTTTACTGCCATGCTAGAAAGACATCCAAATTCATTCTGCTGCAAATGAATCCAATCATAACTCATTCTGCCTGTTAACAGGCAGTATTACTGTAACTGAGAAAAGTTCTTAAATAACCATGTTTTCTATGAATGCATAGACTTACACATTATAAGCCTTCCTGCATCTAGGCAAATGTTGATCAGGCATTTTCCAGCTTAGAGCAATATGTCAAAAATTCAGCTAGTCAGCATTAAAACTGTAAAGCTCTTGGCAGCAATGAAAGTAACACCTAGAAAGCTCAAATGTACACAAGCACACTTTAAAGTATCACACTAAAAGCAGGCAAAAAAAAAAATTAAGAACAGAGATTCCTGCATTATGTCTCCTTGTTTGATGCCTGATGACAAGCTACATACACTGCTAAACTATAAATTACAAAAAACACTGCACATGTGATCCAAGCAGGGGAATGCAAGGGGGGCCTGCCCTGAGAGGCTCCAGGTGAGCAATTGCTGTCTGCAGTCCCAGGCATGAGAAGAAGACCTTGGGCACTGCAACTTGGGAGCCACACTGGCTGTGAGGGAGACGGGATGTGACAGCAGCCCAAAAGTGCTAACACAACCCACTCAACAGTGCTTTCTCTATCATAATTCTTTCATCAGTTCCAGTGGAAGGGAAGAGGTAAAAAAGCTGGAGAATATGTCCCTCTTCCACAACAGTGGGGAAATGTGTTGCACAGAGGAGCCAAGGAGTTACAACCCTGCTCAATCAGGAGAAAGGTGAAAGGGCAGCAGAGGATAAGCCACTGGACCCTGTGCAATGTGCTAGCTGGCCTTGCAAGGTTCTCTATACAGCAACTACAGAATTGCTAATAGATGCTGCTGTGGTTAAGGTTGGTTTTGATCTCTGAAAATACCTGTGGTATCCCAGTGGTGATTTATCTGTTCAGCCATCTAAATTCAACCAAATTCAAACTTGGCAAAACAGAAGTTTCCATTTTGTCATCCAAACATTCATAATACTTTTTTCCTCACTAATCTTGAACTATGATTGTAAAAAGATACATATGCATTCACCAAACTAAGCAGAAGCATACTAGGACTCCAAAGCCCACTTTTATTAAACTATGAAGTAACCGTTTAATTATAATTTTTAAAGTAGACAAAGTTGCTAAAGCTGGACAAAGTAGGTCATTTAGAACTATGCATCAGAACTATCTGTTGGCTTTAAAGATACAGAGTCATAAATGTCATGGTGTTACCATATGTGAGGTTGATATTGTAAGTCAGATCTGTGTCTGCCTGATCTCAGCTGGAGTAAGGCACGTGTCCTGCAACCATTCAGGCACACCCCTAGACATGAAGCTCTTAAAAATTTGTAAACATACTAATTTTATATATGTGTATTTGCCTTTAGGCTTTGAATTAGTTTGAAGCTACTTTAAATTAAAACTTAACAAGTGTAAAATGTCTGATTTCAAATATCACAGGGGACCCAACCCACACAAAAGCAGGAAGGAGCTTATGTGTCTGTACTGTTTGAACATCACAGAAGAGAGAAGAAATATCTTCCCACATTGCAGCCTTAGAGGTGTAATATACAAATCCCTACATGGCAGCAGCAGAAATAATTGCATCACCCTCAGAAAGAGAACCATATAAGTTAGTGAACAAAATACTTGTAGCAAACATTTCCACTGTAATCTTGCTTATTTTGAGCAAGCCATTCAGTTGGCAATACTACATCAACACTCATCTTTGCACCTGCAGAAGCTGATGCTCACATAAGCACATGGATATGGCTTCCTCTACTCTCCCTCCCTGAAACAATTAAGTCGCTTTCCAACAAGGGAAACACAAGTATAAAAGCTCCCTACATTTAAGACTGAGTTCCAAGAGCTTCGAAAGGAGTCCACATAAGACCTGCAGTCTTAGGCATCCCAACAGCTTCTTTCCAGGTTTTGCTTCCTACAGTAGGGTCTCCAAACACCTACCTGGATACTTTGGCTTAAGGAGAGTGGTAAGAGTTGCTTGGCATGAGACTCAGAAAGCAAACACAAATTACATCCTCAGTGTCCCAAGGGGACTGAAAAATTGTCAGTCTGAGACCAAAGCCACTAGAGGACCACTTCCTCAGCAGCCACATCCCAATTAATCAGCCCATAGGTTTCATTTCATCTCCCAGATTTATAACCTCCTTTCTAAGCTCTGACTGGTTCTAGTTTCTTCAGCTGATCTGCCCATCTGTCAGATGGCAACTACAAGGGACCCACCAGCCTCCCTGTCCCCCATACAGCCCTCAATCCACTAACCACTGGGTGTTTGCTGATCTTTCAGCTGATCTGTCCTGCCCTGAAAAATTGCAGCATTCATATTCTGCTCCTGCTCTCCAGGGGCTTAAAAAGTTACCCACTGCTTCAAAAGAGACAAATGTGTCCTTAGTACCTATTCTAAGGCAGTTTGTTTGGGGACAGCTGCTGAAGAAGAGGCAATGTAAAGGAGAGGTTGAAAAAATGGATTTTTTCATGCTGCTAGTTCATAGCATTACCTGTAATGGGATGGCCAAGTTACTGATAATGCTTTTAAACAACCATCAGGCACCTAAGGTACTAAGTGCCTTGGACTTGCAATGACAACTGGACTTTAGATTATATTTTGATTGTCCATATGGTTAGGAAGCAAGGTAACATTCAGGCTTTAGGTGACTTTCAGAGCAATCTAAAAGACAGGGAAAAATAAGCCTATGTGACACCTCAGCCTATATGTACTTACCACCTTAACACCCAGTATTCCTGCAGTGTATGTTTTAACCTCAACAGACAAGACTGAAAGATCATAAGCAGGGCTAGGAAGAATGGGAAGAAAAAGTGGAAATGAATGGGAGAAATTGGGTGGCTTGGACCAAGCTGCTGAGAGCCTGAAGGCCTAATATAGGCAAGTACAGAAACTGGGATTAAAAGCCAGCTGTGAAAACATTTGAACCCAGTACTGTTACTCACTATGCAATTCAAAATACTATTTAAAATTCTTGTTTGCTCTAGCAAAACTCTTTCACTTGAATCTACAGAAACAAAAAAGCTAAAGAGGCAGAAAATTATAACTCGTTCCCATCAATTTTGAAATCACAGCTCATATTTGCAAGACTGTTTAATATTTTCCAAATTCTAGGTAGAAAATCAAACACAAGGCTATGGGGAAAGGGGATTATATGTTTTTAAATCATTCCTCATATATAATTGAGGTGAATGCTGCTTACTGAAGTCGACATACTTACCTGGAACTATGCAACTTCTAGAAAAGAATAATTAAGTAATACCAATTCAATCCAGGTAGATTTTTTTTCCATTTCCTGCAGAGGCCCCTGAACAAAAATACTTCTCCATAGACAACAAATTGAATTAGGACACTTACTGGAATAGGTAGATGACCTGCTCCATTAAGTCAGTTGTCTTTTTTTGTAATCTCTGATTGAAGGGTTATTCATTTCAGGTTTCTCTTACTTAATCCTCTGACATGTTCTTCCTACAGGAAGGTTATGCTACTAGGATTTCTTTGTATGACCTGGCATTTGCCATCATTTAATTTTAATATGGTGTCCTTAGACAAGTTTTAATTTAAGATGCATTTTTTCTCACATAGAAAAACTGTATTCTGTATCTGAGAGTCACCTAAATAAAATTCCATTTGTGAGCAGCACTCTCCATCAGGACTGACAAGATTTGGTCTATTCTTCATTACCTTCTCTATCAATATTCCTTGACATAGTTAACTAGCATGTCAATCTGGCAAGTGCTCTATGCTGCTGAACTCCAACATGTTTTGATTTGATGTAGTGCAATAGACATTTGTAATACTCCTTTCCTAGCACATTAGATATAAACAGCCATTTACTTGAAATAAGCCTACAAAATAGGGCTAAATGATAGGATACAGGTTGCATTCAGACTTCATGCTGCTCTACAATACATTACTTTTGATTTATGTAACTCAATAATGGGATTTCTCTGTCAGACCCATGACCATGCAGTCAGTATGACTGTGTCACCCAGATACCTACAAAACACATATAGAGAAGTAAAGGCATGCAGCTGGGTTTGCACAGTACCAGCCTTGTGCCCTAGGTATTCCTGTATTGGCAGGGGGGTTGTACTTGATCTCCAGAGGGAGATCATCCCTACTGTTCTATGATTCTATGATTCTTCTTTCCCTTTTGCTGTCATTAGAAAATGCATTGCACGACAAAAATCAGAGTCCTTATTGAAAAGGCAGAGCACTAGAAAATTTCAGGAAATAAATTATTTGTATCCCCCCTTTATCCTACTTGGAAGGATGGTGGCACAGTGTGATTTACTCTTTTTTTTTTTTTTTTCTAATATATAAACTGGTGGCATCAGTCTTTGTAAATGAAATCTGTGCCCATTATTTGCTGATTTTTTGTTTCTTCTGTTTAATCTGTGTCTCTCTTCAAAGCAATAAAAAATGAGTTAACCATGCAACAACATTTCTTGAAATGTCATGGATTGTTCTTGTGAATATGACATGTCATTTCTCTTCAGGGATTGGATCACTTGTACTGATTAAAGGACATATGAAAAAAACCCAACCAACTAAGAAATGTGTGTTATGTTTTTATCCTAGTCATTTTTCTGGAAGAAATTAACACATTGGAGTTTTATCAGTAAATTAAAACAACTTCCTGCATCCTAATTGACACATCCTGTGCTCACCTCCACCTCTTTGGACACTTCTATTGTTTTGTTTTCCTTGATTATTAAAAAAAAAGAAAAAAAAAACCAAAAACACACGCAAAAAAAACCCCACCACACACACAAAAAAACCCAACCAACCAACCAACCAAAAAAACAACCAAGCAACCAAAAAAACCCCTAAACTATGAGATTTTTACAGATTAATTCATCTGATATCCTGATTGCCACAAATGTTATTCCTCCCTGGGAGGGGAACTTTAGGGGCCAGAGTGCATTGTGTTCTCAAGATGCCCTGTAGAGAGCGGGGACTTCACTGACTTGTAAGTCCATAGGTGGTATCTTAGAGGATGTCCAACATGCGCAAAATTAAGGTCTCTGACATAGTTCTTTGCTTGTTCAAAGAACCATTGGGAGTGCTGTCAAAGGATATCCACATCTCTAGTTTGGCCAGACTACCATGTTATAATTAAATTGATTCCACATCTACCAAACTGTTTTGTTTCAATACTTTGAAATGATATTATCTCAGGAAACTAACAGATTTCTGTGCACCGTCACCATACATCCTCCCTGCCTAAAATCTCTGCACATTTAGTCCATTCTTCATGAGCTTTGACAAGAAATTTTAGTGAGCTGCTCTAAAAACATCATTGAGTGATATGACAGAGATAGGGCTCTGTTTTGCACATCCTTGATGATATCTCCAGCAAAATATATAAGGAAATCTTTAAAGTTCATTCTTAATTTTCCCAAACCAATTGGCTTATTGACATGCCTGGAATTAAATAAACGCTTAAAAATTCAGAAGGATCAAGTGTTTGGAGCTTAGGTCTTTAAGGGTTTTTCACAAAGTAGAACTCAAAGTGGGCATTTTTCTCACATTATTCTGCATTGGTTTTGTACTAGAAATGTGAAAACATTTGGGTTTTCACTCCTAATTGTTGCACAAATTTGGCATGAACTGCATTCAGACAATCTGGTACAATTGTTATTCATTATTCTAGGAATCCTAAATGCTGATGTAATGTAAGAATGCACAGGTTTTTTCAGGGAGAGGGGGAAGAGGGCTTAACCTTGCAATACTTAAAACCAAGTCTGACTTCCAGTTCTACAGGGAATTTAAAGGATGTCTTCGCTAAAAGCAGATGCGTATATATGTATGTACTTATACATATGTTTGTTCACACAGAGTCAAGCTTGCTTCAGGATCTACAGGAATAGGATTGAATTTGGACAAAAGTCATCCCCTAAACAATAAAAAACTAGTCACTCAGGCATGAGCGTCAAAGGCACTGGCTGTACTCCATACCACATGGCTCTGTTCAGTCATCTGTGAATTCAGATTTCAGAACCATGCTAGTCAGAAGGGTTATCAGGTCAAGGCAGATAAATCTTTTGTTAATCATAAAAATAGAGGCCAGTATTTCCAGTTCAGTTACTGGGGAGTGTATTAACAGCTGTTGTTAAAACTGTATTCCTTAAACAGCAATCTCTCCTCAGCTCCCAGGTTGCCTTTGTTGAACTGACTGCATCTTATGAAATTATCATAGAGCTGAACTTGAATTTACACCTCAGCTGTAGCTGGCAAGAAAACCTCAGTAGAGTCGTAGCATCATAGAATCATTTTGGTTGGAAGAGACCTTTAAGATCATCAAGTCCAGTCATTAACCCATCACTGTCAGGTCATCATTAAACCATGTCTCTAAACTACTGCATCTAGCACAGCTGTGTCTGGCCAAATAGGCTCCGTATTAACCTAGCTTCTTGGACAAGTTTGAAGGCGGTGTAGGTGTGTAAAACACCACAGTGTAACCAGTGCTGATGAAAACTGGAAGATCATTTTCATAAATGTTTTAGTGTAGCTAGAGTTAAATTTGTTGTATTCTCAGAAGACACAAATTAGATCCCAATATTCTGTTCTCAAAATACTTCAAAAGATTACAGCAACTTCTTTCAGCTTACAAAAAAATCTATTTTAAAATCTGCAGTTTGTACTACATAGACACACAGGAAACTTCTCCCAAATGCTATCAAATACTGTGGCTTCTAAAGAGCTGATAGGAACGCTAATATTTGTATTGATTTCTGCTCTTTGTAATGCTTTCCTTCTTTAGACATACTTGGGACTGACTTCCAAAAAATCCAGAAGCCAGACTTACAAGCACAGCCACAGAAGAGGGACCTGAAAAAACAACTCTTCTTCACTGAGCTCTATGGCAATTTATTTTTTACCAGCCAGGAGTGAGAAAAACAGCTCTGATTATATACACAGATACAGATTTGTTCTGGAAGCCAAGGACCCTTTATATTCAACATCTTTTAGACTTTATGCAGTACATGATGTACAAAGAAGCACTGAGTTCACTGAAGGGGAAGATAATAATGCTAACGGACTTCTGGAAATGTTTTGTCAATTGCTGCATAAATTAAAGCTTTTAGTCAAAGACCAAAAAGAGATGGCAAAGAGCATGCAGAAGTCAGAAGTGACACAAGGAATTAATTTACTACTTATGCAACTAGAACTAACCAAAGAACAAGATCAGACCTGCTAAGATACCTAAGGCTACAGGTTTGACCAAGTATGCCTATAAACAGTTTGATAAGTTAAGTACATACACTTGCCATATTTTATAGAAGGAAACTTACAACAGAGCTTAGATAACAAAAGGTAGTATCTTCTGATTTGATGTTCCCACTTAGCTTCCCACCTGGACATTCTATAGAGCATCCCTTTGCATCAATTTAATACTTTAAGCCCCCTTGGTAGGAATTTCCTTTATTTTATTTTTAACATCATAACATATCCAAAAATTCCAGTATTGACTGGTTTTTTTGTTTCTTTTAGACAAGTGCATTCCTTGGATATTTATTTCCCACAGTATTTGCATTGTGTCAATTAGAATCATTCACAGAAATCAGTAATTTCAGTAAAAGTCTTATAAAAACAGTTTCCTGGAATGCTTGTTTTTCTGAAATTTGTCCCTTGAATTCTTCTGTTCCCAACTCATGTCTGAGGTTTTACAGCCTCTATTTCCCATTCCTACTGCCCACTCTGGCATATGGTACACCAGCTTGTGATGTGGTCACAACTGCTCAGCATCTGCCTATAGTTTGGGGTGACTGTGCTACTGACCAAGGGAGCTGGAGGGAGATCTGGGCCATTAACTGACTGTTCACTAACATGCAGGCAGGCTTTAGCCAACCCACAGTCCTTCTGTGCCTGAATATTAATATCATCATCTGGAAAATGAGAACAAACCTCAAAATAAAGCTCCTTTTCAGAATTTATTTAAGGAGCTCAGTTACAGTGTGATGTATAACAGAGAAATGCATTTTTGCCTCCTATCCTAAAGAAGTCAAGAGGATCTCTTAGGATTCTCTTAGGATTTTGCTGGCTGTAAGTTATGGTTAATATCTTAATATTGTATGTTTTGGAGCTACTAGAGTCAGTAGATGAAGAGTTAGATGCCTTTGTTTCCTCTGTTAAATCTGTGGTAGTCATACAGACATCTCATCTAGGCAGCTAGAGAGGTACATCCAAAAGAAAATTATCTCCTTCTAAGGTAGAATCTGATACTGACTAGAGAGGGAGCCTAACTGCTACCTAAACCTGGATGACTCACTTCTAAGAAGCCATGTTAGGTAAGGAGATGAAATCCACTCTCAGTACCTAAACACAATTAAATGCACACCTTGAATTGGAGGGCTTGAAAATAGAGGATCGGTCATATATGTAAAGGTCCTGATGATTTTCAGCATAATAAAATGACACAGATTAAGGGAAATATAAGAATTCACAGCTCATGTTACTATGGCTTGAGAGGTGTCCAAGCAACCTGCCATACAGTTGTTGTGAATGGTCCTGAAGCCAGTAACAACCCAAAGCAAACTGAAAACTGTAGATCAAGACACACAGTGGTATTCAGGCAGAGAAAGTCTGACCACAAGACTCTTAGGTTCAACAAAAGGATTGAGGGCACATTCATGGCAGATGATAGGAATGGGTAGGAGACAGCTATTGAAGTATCTCTGAATGCATTATCTTACATGAGCGAGAGGATCTGGATTCTTAGCCTGACACCAATTACATAAACAGACATTCTAAACCTGTAGTGACTGATGCATTTCTGATTTATGGTTATCCCATGGAGGATTAGGATTAGGCATTCATGTAGGTTGTGCTACAGATAAAGGTTCTGGATTGTAACTTGCCAAAACATCATTTGAGGTCTGGGCGATCCCTTCCTGATTCAAAGGAGAGATCAAACAATATTTGCATTTGCATCATAGCAACTAATTTACAGCAGAACACATGCTATCTTGAAGACTCCTGGGGCAGCTGAGCCAAGACATGTAAATCAGACTAAAAAGAGATGCAAGGGACGTATGACATTTCCAAGAAATGGACACTCTATGTCAAGTAGCTGCATCCCAACTGCTGAATGACTGCTGATCACAAGCAGCTTTTTACCATTTCCAACTGTAATGCTGTAGGGTTATGCTCCTGATGTATTCAGTCCTACACACAAGGTCTGTCTGGATGGCAATGAACTTAGCTTAGAATGGCTTGTGGTGCAAAATGGTTTTAGTGTGTCATCTTCTCTTAAAATCAAGAAAACAGTAGACAATTCCTCAATAGTATTCAGAAGTCTTAAGATAAAAGACAGACTCTTGCCCCTTGAAATTTCCAGCTTCAACATCCCCCAGAGATCATCTATGAAACGTTACAGTCTTGCTGCACTGAACATATTCATGACACCAAAGGGCTACCCATGTTTGTTCAGCACAGCCTGCAAACTCCATGGCTGCAGCAAAGATTATATCCTAATATAAATAAAACAATATTCTAGGACTCCCTCCAGGGCCATTAAGCTTTCCACTGCTCAGTCAGTTTTGGCTTTGGATAATTACAATATAAATACATGTTAACTGTGGTACTTCCACTTTGTTAAGCATGTGGGAATTATGGGGAGTAGAAATGAAAAATGGAGAAAAAGTGTTATTTAAATTTCTTCATATATACATTTACATACATATAACATTTAAAGTAACTTTTTACATATTTTATATTACATATTGGTCTCTGTTGATCTGCCTACTAATGAAATTCACAATAAACCAATGACAACCATGTGAAATCTTCCTCAGCAACACATACCAGGTATTCCTAAGTCCCTTGCATGACTGTTACAGGCCTGAGGCAACAGCTCCACCAGAACTTTATCGAATGTGCCATGGCCAGCTCAATGGGCTATACCTGTAATGGCAATTAAATGCTTTACTCTCTAAGCAAAGATCAGCTAGAGTGAAATTATATGTCTATGCTATCAAGCCCAAGCTGCCACCAAACTGCCCACTGGAGTAACCCTGCTCCTGTACCAACTTCCAACCCACTCACAGAGTCTGGAAGAGTTAACCCAGGTAAAAGTCATTTTTTGAGCCATTTTAACAATTTAGCAATATAGATCAGGGTCCAGTGTCCAGGACTATTTAATCTACTATACAAACTACACTCAGAAGATCTCATAGGAGAATCAGGTCTATACCACCATCATTCTGTTAATTGAGTTTCTGTAACAAAACCAGCTCTCCATTGTCATTACTCTGGTTGATTGTCCTACTAAGATCAAACTGTGAATTTCTGTACCCCCGCCACTGATGCAGTCCCTCGCATGAGGTCTCTTGTGCAGCCTCACTGTCCTCATTTTGTAGTCTCATCCCAAGTGAAGTAAGTACCCAAAGCAAAGCAGGACCCCTGGACTCCAACTCTACTCACAGAAGTAAGGCTTCTGATTTCTATAATGGAGATTTCAGCCCTCTCCTTGTCATCCAGGCCAAATAAGTACCAATATACCCCAGCTGAGGCATGCATCCCAAGGCCTGTCTTTTACAGTTCCTTTTTCCTCCATGGCAGTCAGATGCAGTGAGTCTCTATAGTCAGAAAACTGAAAATTCCACCTAAAAAAAATTCCAAGTGTTATGAACTATGAACAAGAAAAAATCCAGGTCCCATAAATTTTGCCGTCAGGTGCTGGCCTTGATTCTGTGCCAGTACAAGTGAAGATAGTTCTATTCTTTGAAGTTCTCAATTTCTCTCAAGTTCTACAACTAATTAAAATTCCTTTGCAAGCAGAAAAATTGCTAGAGGGATTCAGGCAACCAAACCTGAGAGTTTTTCACTGGCTGGACTTTCTTTGGAGAAGCATGATACTGGAACATGGGATCTGAACAACATCTGATCTCACACAGTTAGGCTTCTGACCTTCGCCCACACGTGTAGCCATGTAAGGAGAGCTCTGATGCAGCTACCTAACTGGGCACTTGAGATGCATAGCCTGTCTCAGATACAGGAGACCTGTGAATGGGCTTTTTGTCTTGGAGTTACAGCAGTACACCCTGATCCAAACTCACTCAGGTGAACAAGAAAGTCACTACTGCAAAGAAGTGCTACAGCTCTTGCAAGCAGGTGCACGTGTAACTGTTTTTCCCCATTAGCACTGGGCAATGTAATATGCTACTATGCACCAGGGGACGTATGTACAACAGCACCTACCCTTTTCTAGAAAAAATACCACATGTCTGTAGTAACAGGGCTGAGAAACTGGACTGAGTACTACAATGCAAAATCACACTCCCTGTTAGCAATGAGTATTTGAATCTGTTTCCACAGGCAAGCCAGAGATGCAATCAGCTGCAGGCTCTGGAGGACTGGAACTAAGCAAAAGCTTCCCAAACAGAGCCCATGAATAAAAAAGACCCCAGAAGGCAGGAACAATCCATTCACCACAGAGAAATGCATCCCAAGAACATTAACTTCTGAGAAAATTAAATACTGTGGATTTTTTTGGCACATACTAGGAAGCTAAACATACTTCTTTAACTGCAAACAGCTATTAAACACAGTAGATTATACAAATACATAGAAAAATAATTCATAACTAGGTATAGCTTTGCTTTCAAAAATGTTCTAATAAAATGACAGAACTTTCCAGTACAATGGGATTATAAGGCAACTGCAATGCCTTTAACCAGTTTAGCAGCCTGACAGTGCTGTGCCATATGAAAAAGAAAGACACTTTTCCTGGCTCAAGATGTTTATGTGCAATTTATTTCTGTACAATGCTAAACTGTGTAGTTTCAGAGGAAGACAAACGCAATACTGGTACTGCAGAGGCAACACTTACTACATTACACTCACTGTATTTGAATACTGTCAAAAATTCTCTTGAAATCAGAATCAAGCCCATCAACATCAATAGAAAGTATAATGCATCTGGAGTCATTACCTTGTATTTGAAGGTGAATTAATTATGAAAACACAGACCACCAGGATCAGACTTATATTTTACTAATATGATTGATACACTCTTGACAAATATCCTCCAAAGAAGGTCTCAATCTCAGTGGAACAAATCCCACAGATACTATGTCAAGCTCCAAATGTTCCAGGATATCTTTGATATTCTGTCAGTAATCAAGATCTACTTGAGCAACTAATTCTTCCTTATATTCTAATCAATTGCACTGCAATGAAGGCTATTGATGTCCTACTGCAGTGAAGTCTCAGCACCAGTTAGCAGGGTGTAATGGAATTATCAAACAAAATCCAATCTGTGTTTTTAAATGCATTGCATTTGATCCTATCTACAAATTACTATACACTGGGTTACATAAAATTAGGTTCTTGGCTTCTGTTAATCTACTACAGTCTGCTTGTGTGGGGAAGAAAGAGACAGTAAGTGGTAGCAAGGTCAGCTGGGTTTTACAATCTAGCCTCATGCTTCACTTATAACTATTTCCAGAAATGTCTACATCCTTCTGGCTGTCTTAAACAACTTCCAAATCCTTGTTGCTCTTCATGCTTGTTTAAATACAAAGACTGGAACCGCAATCAATGAGATGGAAGACCAAAAGTCAATACAGCCATGCTTCAAGATTAGTATAAAAAATCAAAATGATTTAAAGCTAAGTAAAGCTGGACTTCTCTAGCACAGAATTATGACCTCTTGGTGTTAGGCTTTGGAACTCACCACATGTGAATATTCTTCACTGGAAAAAATAGGTACTATATACAGAAACCACTAAATTATATGACAATAATCCAAAATACAGTATACTTTATAATATATACTTTTCTCCAAGAGTGGAAAGGATTGAAGATCTTAAAAAAATTATTTAGTCCACACAGTTAATAGAAATGCTCAAACTGATACTGTACATTGTGGTGCTATAGCAGATGGAATTGTTGGACTGTCTCACTGACAGGGTAAACTAATAAGCCTGGCTTTATTTAATTAAAAAATCAGTCACATTGTGGCTAGTATGATTCACAAGAGCAACAACTTTAGATTTGCTTTCAACTCTATCAGGAAACAGCTGAACATATTGCTGGAGGAATTTGTGCCCTTGGAAGTCCCGAAAAAACGTCTTGTTCTCAAATATCTAGATATTATCTGTCTATCATAAAGAGCACATACATTCAAACTCATGCAGCATTGCAGGCTGAGAAAGAGACGTGAATGCTCCTGAGAACATAAACAACATACTCATCTGAAAAGCACACAATGTTAAAAGCAAGTGTATAATAGCAGCAGCAGATCCAACCATGGAAGGATTTGCTCTGCACAGAAAGCAGACAAGCAAAGTACCATAGTATTCACAACAGTTCTCCAGCCTTGGCATGGAGACAACAACAAATCTATTTACTTCCACATGTAGCCTTCTTGATTCTCATGGTTAAAGTTCCCCAAGGAGGCCTTCCAAGCACTCCGTTCTTACTAAAACTCAGAAAGGTTCACTTTCATTCTGGTTTCTATTTCTGTAATTGTAAAAGTGTAGGGAACTTCTAAGTTACATACACAGAGCTGCTACCAAGGCTGGATGTTGTAACAGCCTTGTGTAGCGAACAGTTATGTTTCATATACTATCCACACTCATCAAGAAGATGTGTTTGTACAGACTTTCAATAAAGAAAGTAGAATTCAAATTATGATTCAGGATATATAGAGAAGTTGCACAAACCTGAACAGTGAAATTAATTCTCCATTGTTGAACATCCATATTTTCAATCTGTCTTAATAAAAAACAAACAAACACAGAAAAACAGAACCAAACACAAAACTAAAATAATAATAATAAACAAACAAACAAAACCACACACACACACAAAAAAATCTTGAGGAACTTTGGCTGCCTGTTCTGGCAAAGGAGAAAACTTCAACTAGGATCCTTGCACTGTGGCAGTGAGGCTGTGGTCTGCCTTCGCTTTGGAGTTGCCCTAAAATAATCTCCAAGACAAACAAACCATAAAACCAGAAAGAAACAAACTGTGTCCAGACTGTGTGCACATGGAATTCATATCCCATGACAGTAAAGTAAAATCAAATCAGTGAAATGCTGGAAAAGTCACTTAAATTAATGTGAAAACCTGTGCTGGTGACAGCAGCCAGACTAAAGCTGACTGACTGCAGTTCTCTACACTGACTGCAATGACAGTGAAGGATTTCATTCCAGCCCATGGTAACACAGCTGATGATAAAAAAGATCATTTCTCAGACAGAATCCAGGTCAATGACCATGATGTATACCTCTAAAATTTCAATGCAGTTGTCTTTATTTTATTTCAGTTGATAAGCCTGTGTAAATTTAATATCAATGCCTAAATGATGATGCCATGAGAAATAAACTTGATATTGGACTGTCTGTCAGAAAGAAGGCTGACTCTGAATTCCTCATGATTTTCATTTGCCTTCCATGCAATTGATCCCAGCCCAGTGCAATGACTCTAGTGAAATTATTAAGGCTTGTCTGTTATTTGCGACAAGGCAAAAGGTGTGTATGCATATCACTTTTTGTATTTTCAAATGTGTGCTATCAAGCAGTATCAGACTTGACAGATAGCAATCTGGTATGTCAGCTGCATTTGTGTGCAAACCATAACCCAGGGATTATACTAGTATTTCTGGGTGCATTTTCAGAGGATACTTAGGCGTAAGGGTGTTTTAGGAGTAACAGGAATTAAAACATCTGCAAATTGTCAGCAGCACACACAACACACAGAGGCTGGGCAGATCTACTTAAGTGTTACACTCCAGCTGTAATTGTCCCTTAATTTTCAAGAAAAACCTGTTAGTCAATTATATGTTCAAGTCAAAAATAAGCCTTGTTTAAATATATATATATATTAATGGCTGTAGAATAGCATTTAATGCAATAGATTTCAGAAGATAATCCCATGAGTTCAAATCATGAAAGTAAAATATGGAAAACCGAGATGCAATGACTGATACCCTAAGCCTCCATATTAATGTATGTACTGAAGTTTTGAAAATGACAATTGTTACTGTAAGCCCTTTTCAGATCAATGCTCTTTACTTTGCAATCAGTGACCATATATTTACAAAATCAAAGTGAATGTTTTGTATTCTTAAGGACTGGATGGGGAAGGTTGTTATACTCAACTGTACTGTTGTGCAATTACAGAAGAGCAAAATGAATCCTAGTTAAGGAGGTTGTAGGAATAAGCACCATACAAATCATAACATAAATCCATTATGCAATTAGCTGAAGATGCAATTACCTAAAGACTTATAATACCAGATTAAAGTACATAGTAAAAAATAAAATAACATTTGGAAAGAGTTAAAAAGTTTATTTTTTTAAAAGTGACAACCTTTTGAATGTACAAATGTGTTCTTTGAGTGGCAAAATTCAATAATGGATAATAGGAGCATTTCCTGTAAGTGATGTAGTTTCTAAATCCCAGAGTTTTAAAAGCAATTTAACAACTCAAAATGGAAAAGAAAACATATTTCCAATTCTTTCAAAAATATTTATTGTGTGTATTGTTTCTCTCCTTCTCCAAGGATATACATGATGTACAGCAAGAGTTTCCTAAATTTGTCAGAAGAAAGTGCTAATATTTACAAACCCAGGAGCTTACATGAAATGGAGCAATTTGCCCAGTCCCAGCAGCTTTTTTGAGTATAATTAATTAACAATGATTCATTTTTTTTCAGGTCACATGGAAGAAATACACAGGTACAATAGCAGCTCTTGAGCCTTCTGGAAGTGCAACCAACAAAGCAAACAACTGATATGTGTTACTCTTGCTTTCTTTGGGAGAATTTTTTAACCCTTACCTTTTCAGCAGAAGAACTCCTTAAAATCATCTTTGCATGCAGACCAAATACATCTACAGTCCCTCACACACCTAGGCTGCTCCATAACCAGCAGCAATCCAGATACCATGTGACTGTGTCAGTATAATGCAGAGTCAGGGCTATAAATCCTGTCTTCCCAAGAGCAGACATGCAGCTGTTTGCACCATGCATGAGCATCCTTGATGTCTCAGGACTAGCTCATCAGTAAGACAAGGACGCTGAAGGAGTCAGTGAGTGTTAGCACAGACAGGCTTGCCAGGGGAGGGAGCTAACAGCACGGGCATCTTGCAAGCAGCGCCGTGACACTGTGTGCCTCCAACTACAGACATTCCCTGGACACAGATGCCCCTGAGTGCCTAGCCTGACCACTTCTGTTAGCCCCAGGATGAGATGCGGTGTGTACACCACATGAGGTAGCAGAAGAGAGACTCCTGTTTTGCTAACACCTCTGAGATCTGTTTGAAGGGCCTGGCACTGCAGGCTCCTGCTTTTTCTAGGCCTCCTTGTATACCATGGCTGGGTCATGTCTAGGCTTACAGTTCTTTGTATCCTTTAAGCAAAGTTTATTTAAGTTACAAAGCCCAGACCTTCTATAATTATCTTTAGGAGTGCCAGGTCTGTATACATTAAGTCCAGAAATATTAATGGCATCACAGTCTGAACTTGAGTGTGTTTGAACACATGGTTAATTGGAATACTTGGTCTCTCTCTGCTCTAGATCTCACAGATACATGGAAGTCACCACAGCCACATTATCTTGTTCACTTCCAGTATGACTTGCCCTCTGATTCCACAAGCTTAACTTCAATGGTTATTTCATTAATGTTAACCCTCACATTCAGTACAGTTATTTTCTGTTACTGATTAGAGAGAAAATTGACACAGCTGGTTCTGCCTTCCTTTGGCCCATACTTGGTATCTCTCATAGCCCCATCCCTTTCCATCTGCATGTGTTAATGCTATTACAGAAAATCCTGAATGCTTCTCAGCTTTGATAAGGCTGTAGTATTAATCTGTAGTCTCTACTAGAAAGGCATTTAAACATTTTGTTGCCTTATTAGCAGACATCACATAATCTCACTTTACCTCAGAAGAGAATAAAATGTCTGGCTAATCTAAGACATGGTACTTCTGCTGCATAATATTATGTCTAATAAATGTATAGCTGCCTTATACCAAAACTTGCAGTTATTTAGTTTTTGAGACCTGTTTTAGACTGACAAAACTGAGTTCAGAAAGATGTTTTCAACTGTTCCCAAAAGATGTTTGACCTGCCAAGATCAAATAAAACTCTGTCATAATATAGGCACCATAAATTAAGCATGATTTTTTTAGGTTTACATCTTTTTTTTTTTTCTGTCAATTATATTGTAATCTACAAGGCAAAGCCTATATGAAGACCATACACTGAAATATTCCCAATAGGAAACTGAAGTAAAATATGAAAAAATCTCATTGAAGCCTATTCCAATCTCACGGTCCTGAAATGAGTATTTCCCTCAGAAGTCAAATCACTAAACAATGGTGGTACAGTTATTCTGCTTTTTAGTTACAGCTGTGCTTCATTGCCTGTATAATTGTAGAACATAAAAAGGAAAGGAAGCAAGGGAAGCATTAAAGTTGCTGAATGTTTTTGATGGGGTCTTTTTCTGTCCCTAGCGTGGGAGGTGAGAAAACATCAGAACTTTGTGCACAATAAGGGCAGCTAGTGACACTCAACTGGATGTGAAATGTCTTTCACAGGGAGGATGGAAATATGGCCAGGGCAAACTGTTTTATAGACAGATGGGCAAAAATTTCTTGGAAAAAATCCACAGCAGCAGAGCTGTGCTTTAAAAATCATTCTAGTGGAGTATATTTTTCACTTTAGCTCTTTCTCCATACAGAGTTTGTCACTGCAGCAAAATCATTGGGAATATTGACATCATCAGTGCACAGGAAGGTAAGAGAAGGTTTTCTGTATTTTTTCAAAGACTGCTGAGGTGACTGAGAGTTTTCTCCTGGATTCCTGAAAGTTCTATGAGTCCTCAATAAGAAGGTGCTTTTCCACAGAAATAGATCAGACTTGTGCTGTATCATAGATATTGATTTGTTGGACATCAAATGAACAACTCCTTTTCTCTGTCAGCACTATCACAAAGGGCTTCAAAGTGTCTCTGTGAGGTTCCTTTCTCATATCTTTTAATGAAGGACATTGAATTTTGTTAGCATGGTCACATTTACTCCTGCCATTTGTATTTGTGAACAGCACAATTTCTGTAGACAATTATTATTATAATTGATTCAAATAGTTTATAATACTAATCAGGTAGGTGTCTGAATAATGTAGCTCATAAAATAGTGCTTTATTTTTTGCATAGGGAAATGATGTTTATGTGGCTGTGATATCTCTATGACCTTATTCGTCTCCCAGGTCTCCTCTAATAGTACCCAAATCCCTTTACTAATTTCAGCTGAATTTACCAGAAAATTCATCACCTGCCATTAAGAGATTTGCTATTACTACCTCTTCTGACCATAAGAAAAGGTGCTTTCTTTCCTCATCCACTTAGTCAAACTGAGCAGGGCAGGCCAGGCAGCTAACCAGCCCTCAGCCAGCACATGAGGTCCCTGATCCATCACTGCACATGCTGCCTGCTGCCAGGCCAGCAGGAAGGAAGTAGGAGAGGGTGGTGAAGACATTTGGTTGTGATGGGGGATCTGAGGGGTTAGGAAGCCAAAAGAAATGAAGGGCCAAACCTGTGGGTATTAAAGGAAAAGAGAGAGTGGGGAACTGGGCAAAACTCGGAGCACACCAGTAATGTTGTACAAAGCACACGGGAAGAGAGATAGTTGTGGCAGGGGCAGGGAGAGGGAACCAGGGGTCCTGCAGAAGGGACTGCATTGTATGGACAACAGATCAGGAATGGAATCCTCAATTCCTCTGTTCAGGGAACAACTTGTTATGAACACTCCTGATAGGATATTTGGTGTAAATCTGCTTACATTGGCAGCATACCAAAACTGTGGTTTTGCTGGTATTCTTTGAATCCAAGGGTAGGCTGACCTTCTATTTCCCATATTTTCCTTTTTAAAAATTCAGATGTACCAACAGTCCAGTTTATGGGAAAAAGTTGGTCTTTTCAGTAAAAACAGAAATTCTAGTATAAAGGTTAGAAATTGCTTCAAAACAAACCCCTTCTAATAGCTTCTGAGAAATCCTGCTTCTTTTAAGTTAGTGCTACCCACTCTCCATTTTTCTGGACATGGACACCACTTCTTTTGCTTACTAAAGAAACATTTAGGATTTTATCTCAGTATTTTTTTTAAGTTATGATTTTTTAAGCTAAGTTCAAAGTTTTTATTTTAAAATGGTTGCTCTTTTCAATACTGGGAAGCAGTTGGGAAGGACAGCTCTGCCAATGATTCCCCATGAGACCTAGACGTTTAAATTTCATGCTTTCTCAGTTTTACACATATCTAAAATTAATGCAATAAGCAACTTCAGTAAGTTATCGGGAGGCCACTTTAATGTCTGGCAAGTATTTTGATGTCATCTCACTGCTGTTTGAATAAGCAGAGTATGGTTACTGTAAGTAATTTTTAATTTTATCCTCCTTTCTCAGCCCAATCTTGTTTTTTTCATGACTTTTTGCTGCAGCTTTATTACAAAAGACTCTTGATTTCATCCAGTCAAATCTGTTGTATTTGTGCTAGATAAGGATGAGAAATGGGTTTGTCTGTTAAAGCACAGATATATTATGCATTTTCTAGGGATGTATCTCTTTCACAATTAACTTTTTCTGGCATCTTAACAAATTTAAAGAATCTGGAATCCACATTGTATGTGTATACAAAATTCATTTGATTAAATGGAAAATATGCTTCATTGGATATATTTTCTCTTAAAAACTAATGCTTCTCCACTTCACGTTTTAAGAATTATATAAAAACTAGTCTTAAGGTAGGTTGACAACAGGTTCATGTTCCATGCAGTGTATTTCAGAGATTATATCCTCAAACCTTTTCCTGTGCAACTTCAATTCTCTATTAGCTACTTCAATTGATTCATCTTTATTAAATTAAATTGGAAATAAAAACCAAACCATACAATATAAGTTAGCCGAACACAGTGTAATTCTGCATCCCGATAGCAAGACTATAATTAATTTTCTTGACATATTCAAAATAAAAGGTAGCTCTGGATAATGCTAAACCTGTGACAAACAGAGAAATATAAATAAATCTGATATTTTTCTCCACGGTATTTTTCAATACATCGTTCTCTTAGGAAATTATTCTTTCATTTCAATGAAAAGCAGATGTCGAGGTGTCACTGTATGCACTGAGACCTAAAACATGCAGTGAGAACAATTCATTATTACTTTCCGTGCAAGTTACAGGTTACAGCCATGAGTCTTATCAGAAGGACAGTCTTTTCTTGTTTGGAGTACAGCTGATATGGATTAGATTAGAGGACTGTGATTTAAGGTATTAATAAAGTGGTGGGAAACACAGGCCCTTTCATGTAGATCTGGGAGCTCTAATTCCTTTGGGAGCGAGGCATAAAATATACTCTACATTATGGTGTTTCTTCTTAGCTCCTTGCACAATATATTGCCTTTAATGAATCCTATCTTAAGTCTTAAAATTTAATACAGTACTAAGGTAATAACTTAATATGTATTTCACAGTCACCTTAGATAAGATGCCATACAACTACTGATTTAATTTGTTCTGCATGGTTGAATATTGAGACAAATGTAACAAGATCAAGGGAGAACATAATTGAAAATGCTCTTTAGTAAAGTATACTAAAGTGCCATCTCCTTCAATATCAAGACATCAATGTCTATCTCCAAATTGCCCAGGTTGTTAGCCAGCATGGTTTGCCTAATAACATTTCTGTGTCTGGACTTTCCCCAATACTCATAAGTACTAGCCAAACAACCAATTTTTTTCCCGCTTAGTTCACCGCATGTCCTATCAACATTGATAACAACAGGGTTTATGTCAACTAGTGTGCTAGGATGACAATTACCAATTCTTTCTTTGTTTTCATCTTGTATAGAAATTTCAAATTTCATTGGTGCAGAGAGTTTTTCTCTGCATGTGTAGCATGTAACAAGAGAATAACCTACTGCTTGACTCTGCGTTCTAGATCTTGAAGCTTAACATCATATTCTACTTTGACATCCTCTAAGAAATTGCTCAGACCATCAGGACATAATACAATACAACATGTTCATGTTCACTCTTGAAGGACTCAGACATGAGTACCTACGTGGAAAATTTAAGTTCTTAGTGCTCTGTTTAACTTTACAAGTACCTCCCTTTTTTCAAGCAGAGAACCATGCTGCTGCAACAACACTGTTCCAGGACACAAGCCGTATCAACTACCATATCAGATTGCAGGAGAGATATATTTCTGTATCATTCCATGTATGCTTCACCCTAAATTTTTCACCAAAACATCTTAGGAAAATCCATTTTTACTGCTATGCATACACATAGTTGCAGAGATCATGACTGTGCTGTGCAGCTGAGATCCTGCCTCACATTTAAACTATGGTTTAAGATTTTGCAAATGAGGTGCTCTCTGCATTTTAAGGAAGAAAAGAGTACTGCAAGCACACTTCACAATCACAAAATGGTAGATGTGATGCCAGAACCACCTTCTTACTTTTATTTAGAAGTCTAAAGCTGCAGAGTGGACCAAAGTACTATGTAACTAAAGAACTGAAGTACTGGGATGTAAATGAAACAAATTCAAGGCCATGTAAGGTACAAACTGGAGCAGAGATCTGAAGGCAATTTCCAATAAAACACTTTAATCACCAGGCTGTTGAGCATTTAAAGGAATGCTGTCTCTGCTATTGAAGCTGTTGTCATGATGGAACAAATGAGAACTGTGTGAATGACTGTTTTGGGATGGTTTGCTGAACTGAAAGATCACCAGACTAAAGCTAGATAAGTACCTATTTTTACCTAGATAATTAAATACTTACTGGACTAGGAGCTTGAACATAACCCTCCTTTTTAGCAGACAGATCTCTGTTGACTGAGCTGCTTCCCAGAACTGCAAAAGTACCACAAATTCCTTTCCCTCGTCCTGCTCCAGCTGCACTGTACATGAGAAAGGCCTGGCCACCCATTTACTTTCAGGAAAGGATTCATGCCTGTGAATGCCAAGAAGAGACAGAGGCACCTTCCTTCAGTTAGCTGCCTAAGCTTCTTGAGAGACAAAGTAGGATGAAAGGTTTCCCACATCCTCAGCTTCTATGATCAGCCCCCTTGCTTAGTGTCCCAGGTTAAAGGTCCTGTCCTTTCTTTGCATGCTGAGCAGACATGGCTAGCTACCTACATCAGGACTGAGAATTCTGCCTTTCAGGACAGTGGTTAAAAGATGGGCACCACAACATGAACCAAATAAGCTTAATGCCTTCGGAGGCTCCCCTTCAGTGTAAATTTCTGAACCTATTTTATTTGGATTATGAGGATTGTATCATAGAAATGAGAAAACTTTTACTACTTGCAGACATATTTCAGACTCATCCTGAACAAAGCTAAATTTGCAAGATTAAATAATAGCAACACGTGGCTCCAATGCTTCACTTTGGCTAAGTATTTTTAAATAACACTTTATTACCAAATGGACACTGAGATTATAGAATTACTATCCACTCATGACATTATTTTTGACATTATTTTGCAACATTTAAACCAGCCCTAGTTAATTAAATTCCTATTGTAAAAAAAAAAAAAAAAAAAGAAGAAGAAATAAAACCCAGACTAAGAAATCAAGATAACCTGCTTTTTAACAGTCACTTTTCCCTATGTCAGCCAAATTCTTTAACCTATGTTATGGACCTGTTATAGAGCTTACAAACCCTTAATCAAAACCAAAAGGATATGTGTGGTATTAAAATGAAAATCAGCCCGAAGACAAGTACTGACCATGTTGCTGTTGGTTTTAGTTTAAAATATAAATAATTATCCAGAATTAATTGTAACAGGTGTTCCAAACAGCCAACATGTTTACCATTGATTTCCCTGAAGCATGAAAAATGCATATTTATAACAGAATATGACATTTGCTATCCATCGCTTTTATTGTACATTGTTTCACTTGCACTCAACAGACCAGGCACTGCACATGTCACCGTCACTGCCTCTACACCCACTTTTAAAGGTCAGTTGGGAAGCAGGAGGTTACTCCAGGGTGTCTGAGCCACCAGCATTCATCCACACACAGAACCACAGTCAGTCTACAGACTGCCTGCAAGCTGACCATCTGAGGCTACCTAGTACCCAGCTCACCCACAAGATCTGGCATTTTCCAGAGGACATTTCCAATTACACATCTGCCTTGCAGATCTTGCTTTAACTTGCTTTAACTTGCTGTCAGTCTGGTCTTCAAAATGGCTACAGATACCATGTAAAAACTAACCTAGAACACTTTATAGAAAGATAATCTTAGCAATGAAAACGTGATGGCATTATGTGTTCTTCTACAAAGTCAAAGGACACATATCTACACACACAGTGCCATATCACTGCAGCAGGGATCCAGGGCAGATGTATGCAAGAATCCATTTGCCTTCACCAGAATGAAGCAGCAGAACCTGGGCCTATGAGTTTAGAAGAGCTGGGTAAAGCAAAGAAACCACCATCCTGAGACAAAACTTTCTACTTTTATACAGCAAAACAAGAAAAATATATTTCAGGTGATGCGTTTCATTTCTAAGGGGAGGGAATGCCAACCTTAGGGGGTTTTCAGCAGCAGTAAATCCATATACTTTACTGAATGGAACACAGCTGACTGATGAAATTTTGTTCCTAGGCTACAGCATCTCAATGCTTTCCTAAAATACTTCTTCTATATGAAACAAACTGCTGAAATTTAGATTAATTTATGAATAATTTCCAGTCAACTGAAGCCTATGAATTCGACAAACAGATACTGATGATCATGGACACAGCCCACACACTAAACCAGAGGAACCTAAACGTGTTGAGAATCACCCAAAAGGTGTTCACTTCTGTGCAGGCTCAAGACCATTACAGTGCCAGCCTAAAACTGACATCCTAGTGGACGAACTGTGTCCCATAGCATTCAGAAATGTGTGATTAAAAGATCCAGTTCCCTCTCTGGTATAGGTACCAAATACCCAAGTTCATCCAACATTTGTATATTTTTTATTGTTTTGTGCCAAAATGGTGTGATCATATTGCTGTGATATTGAGTGTTGCTGAGTTTTTTAAAGGACACAAAACCTCTTCATTTTCTAGCAAAAGTATTGTTTTCAAATATGAAGAGATATAAAATGAGACCTTATCCCTTATTCATGAGAGACAGATGTTATTTTTGGCTGCATAGTTTAATGAATACCATATTATGCTCTTTTTAACCTTACACCAGAAATAATATACTTCTAGCATTCATGAACTTAAAGCCATTATCAGTAAAAGCTTCTATTAACATCCAGAAGTTTTCTTAGTTCTCACTGCAAAAGCTTTAAGCTGTCAGCTACAGTCCCTATTATGGAAGGATTTTTAATTTTTTTTTTACCCATCAAAAGATATTAATGCAAAAGATACAATCCTTAGCAGGCAGCTAGCTGAGGTTGAAGACACTGCAATATTTTCCCGTTGTCTTCTTTATCGTATTGAATTTTCACATTTGATGTTTTGCTGTATTTTTGTATTTGTGTTTTGTTTACTGGCCTTCTAAAAAAAACCCAAAAAACAGCATCCATTAAAAAATGCTATTATATTTCAGTATATTTTCACTGATTTGTAGAAATGCCTGCCAGTAAGTATGAGCTGAAACTAATTACCATTAGTACAATATCTCCAAGCCGAACTGGGATTCTGACAAAAATGCAACCAAAAAATGAATAAAATGTTTCTTGGGACGCAGAGATCAGTTTTGCCAGCCAGTGACTACAATGATAAATAAAATCCTGCATACAAACAGTTTTTATTAGCATTTCATTTTTGTATGGATAACTTTCTTCATAGACTAAAGGTTTTGGTTCTTTCAAACTGCTTGATTTAAGCCAACTACAAAAGTTTTTGCAATGCCTGTATGGCAGCTGTGTCAGTGTGTGTGATAGGATTTTTTCCCACTGCATCTAAGACAACAGCTTAAAATAGATGAGGCTGTTCTAATAAAGACCCCTATAATCTGAAGTCTTGGATATCTCTCTTGGCTTCATATATGATCTCTCTCAGATTCATATATGAGAATACAGCTGTACATCTCCCAAAGAGATAAGCACAAAACTATCCTGAGGTGATGGCTGCTGGGCCTGAAGTACAAATGAACAAGGCTCAGGAGTTATATTGTAGAGAATGTAATATATCTTTAGAGCCTGCCACATGCTTAGGATGTATAAACAACTTCCCTTTAAAGGTAAGTGTAAAGTGTCCAAATTAACACTTATGTTCTCATGTCTACAAGGAGCAATTCTAGCAACTGCAGATCTTGAACACTTCTTTCAGCTACAGCAACCTGATGCTTTAGGATTTACGTAGGAACTCACCAACCAGAGTGCTGAAGTCAAAAACTCATCCAAAAGCTTTACTAAGGAAATAGCAAGCTGATGAGAGACAAAAAGGAAAAAGAGCAACACAAAATTAAACCAAAACAGCAAACTCATGAGCAGACCATGCCTCATATTGCACAACTTGAGTGAGGGAAAACAGAGCAGCACTTCCATGGCAGCAGGGGAAGACAGATTTCTGGCACTCCAGTTCACCATATAATTAGTCTGGCTACAGCACCAGTCATCAAGTCACAAAGAAAAGTGGATGTGGTCAGAGCAGACCACATCATTACTATTCACACAGAAGATCTCACTCACTGTAGAGATAACAAAAAAGTGCCCAACACCATCTTTCTTCTCAAGTCAAATGGATCTTCAAGATGTGTAGAGCATACTCAGTGACAAAAGCCATCTGCAAAGACCCACAGAAGTCCACACATGATAAATTTTGAGAACAGTAAGGAGACCCTCAATCTACATAGGCAGCACATGCTACATTTCTCCTGGGCACCTTCCTGAATATTTGGGCACCTTTTCCTGATTAAAACAATGGCCATGACTCAAGCCAAAAAGTTCTTCCAGCTCTGTTTCTTGTCTTGGCAATACAGCAAAATGAATGATAGAAGTAATTCAAGCAATTATTTGCATTTGCCATATTGTCAGTGGGAAAAGGGATTCGAATGTGTCTTACCTTTAGGGAGTCTATATACTTAGCATAACTGACTGGCAAAGGAACATGTCCCTGAATGCAAAAATGAAACCCAGCAAGATAAAATAATGTATTATTGGCAGTAACAGAGCTCTCATGTTAAATCTGTAATAAATTAACTTTAATGCAGCTAAATAAAAGACAATTTACAGTGTTTAGACTACACCAGTGCTGTCATTCACAAACACTCTGATCCCACCAAAAAAACACTCAAAGTTTTGGGGTAAATTTAAATATGTCTGCACATGCACAAAACATGACTGTGAATGTTCTATCATTCCTTCCTTTCCTCTTTAATATTTCATACATAGTAAAATTCACCCTCCTGAAATTTAAATAATAAAATGTCTGAAAGTGCTTTGAAGTTGTAGATGTCAATGAAAAGAGCTCATAAAATCCCTTCAACTTTTACTATTGTTTGCATTCTTATCTCAAAAGTCATAAAAATGCCTTTTCAGACATCTTGAGACTTCCTTGTGTTTCCTGCACTCAGCTGTTGATAGCCAATTTTTTTCCAAAATAAAACCATTTACAGTTCCATTAACATTAGATGAAAGTTAGAAATATAGGGTGTTTCTGATACAGAAAGGCTTTAATCTTGGAAAAGATTTTCTGTGGCACAATGCTGACAAGGAAGAGCAAGATACTGAACAGGGAACAGCAGTATTGTCCCTTCATACTGCTGATTTGCATCAGCCGAGCATTTATCCCCCTTCAATTTTTTTATTATTTATTTTCCTCTTATCCAAGTGTTCAGAATGTTCAAGGGAAAAATGCAGAGTGGGGAAGACAAGACACGATCTGGACAGCTGGCAGTTCTTTAAAGAATTTTGTCACACAGATTCATCCCTGGCTGACTGAGCTGATACAAGGACTAATCTATCAGTATTTTAAGTATTTTTAAAAGCACAGGTTCCATACAGATTACAGTCTTTCAGAAATCCAGTTTCTCGGCCTGTAGCTTTTATTCTTTCAGTTATAAATTTTGTAAATAGTTTAACAGAGGTGCTTTGCAACCTTAGATGACTACATACCAGCAAGTCCTGTAGTGTGATGGCAATATCTTGTTGTAAACTAGTGGGAGCCTTATTTCATCAAGACCAGGTTGTAACACATGGGAGAAGAGCCTCAGGACAGACAGATTCTGCACATAGTTAAGCACTTAATTCTCAGTTGTTTCAGGAAAATGGGGATTATGTCTACATGCTGCAGCAGAGAATAAGGTCAAGGGGTCCAAGTTAGAGCCAAACGTGCTAACATGTACCCACAAAATGGGGCAAAGCTGTGTAGAAGCTGTATCTTGGACCCTCAAACCAGACATCTCCTCTACATGGCATGAGCCTGGTAACTAATCAGACTGTCTGTGACAGTCATAGTTAAAATGCACTGCATCAAGGCAGCCACATTGCTTCTGACAGTAAAATTTCTTTAGTGACTGGATAGTTCTTTCACTGCATGGTACTTAAAAGCTTCTCCAAATGCTTCTCAACATCTCTAAGCAGATTCACATGCCCAGGTTTTCACCCAGTAGTAGTTCAAGGGTCTCCACTAATGCCACTCCTGGAACTTAAGTCACTCAAATAGCCAAGTGTTTTGCTGATGCAAAATAGCTGAGACCATGCCTGAGGCAGAAAGGAGATGTAAGAATCGAAGATGCCAGATAAAAAGGAGAAAGACAAGTCAGTTTTAGTATCTTACAGAACCTGGGGGCTATGTACTTAGCCATGTGCATCTTTGGAGAAATATTTTTTAAGCCCAGAAGCTGTCCTTGATGGATGGACAGTTATTCCAGATGGAAATGTATCCTGCAACAGCAGTTTCATAACCTCCCTTTGCAGCTGTCTTTTTTGTTCCACTCCTTTAAGAAGCTCTCTGCTCAATTTATATTTTCATTCCTGCTCCATCCATAACTACTTTTACCATCCTTCTGGTTTAATGTGATGTTGCTTCTTCTTGTAAAGCTGTTTTGATGTGAGATAGTCAGGTCCCATGCTCCCATAAGTCATCTTTGCATTACATAGTCTCACTTCTTTTCACATAGGTCTTTGTTTCCAAAACATCTATCACATTAGCTGCTCTTCTCTGATCTCTCTCCAGCTTGTCTGGGCCTTTTTTAAAACATGTTACCCAGAAATGAACACACTACTACAAATCATGTGTTGGCTACAGCAAGCTAAGAACACTACCCCTCACATAAAATGCCCTTGGTAGTTCAATGAAATATAGTCGCTATTTTTCTTATTAGTGCTGCACTGTTTACTAACTCATACTCAAATCACTACTGATAATAATCCCTAGATACCTCTTCATGGGTTAAACGCATGTCCTAAAAGATTTGCCACATTGTATATTTTTTCTTTCTTATGTGAAATGTGCTACATTTGAATTTGAAACTTCACTTGATCAACTTCAGTCTTTTTCTACAGTTATCACCTTTTTCTCCAAAATATTTATAACTTATCTTGGACTTTATTTTTATGAAAAGTTAATAAGGAAGGTTCTGAGAAACAATGAATGCCCCTCGAGTACAGGCTCCTCATACATCAGCATGTTCTGACAGTGAATAAATAGAAATTGCTGATTATATTTGTTTAAACTAACCTTAGTTGGAAAAGACCAGAGTCTCACTATGGCAGCTACACCTCTATCACATTCCTGAGCTTTTCAGAGGAAAATTTCACACAAGCAAAAAATCAGTATGGGCACAGCATTTCTTTCCTTCATTAAGATAACCACCAAACACATAATTTATCTTGTCATGAATCATTTGTAACAAAGCCACATTACATTCTCTTCATTGTCTTATTTTCCTCTGTTAAGATTTCCTTCTGGTCTATGTGACAGTAGTGTTAAAAGAGATCAGTGGGTGAGAAATAACATGTACGAGATTTCTGTCTTCTGTCCAAGCCAACAAGAAGTGGGTTAATTAACCTGATGCAGACTTCCATCTTTTGATCTCTTTCAGTACCTGAACTAGTATGTATGAAGCTACCTCTGCAGCTCTACACCGCACTCCACTTGGGAACACACACAGAGAAGCTCTTGTTATCCTTAAGTACAGGTGCAGAACACAGAATAAAGCAGATACTTTGCAATCACTGATGTGTAACTGAGCATTCCATAACAGTAGGGGGGAAAAAAGGCATCCCCTTTTACACACCAAATATCCTATGTGGGGAAAAGTAAGAGTACAAGTAAACAGACCTCTAGCTTCCCTCTCCTCCCATTATGGCCACTGCCAAGTTAAAAGTCTTCGCAAAATGAGAAACTTTTGGAAAGCATTTACAGTGTTTCATTCTGTATCTGCCAGCAGAAGGGTGCAGTAGAAAGCAGATTTCAGAGAGTAGCAGCTTCTGAAGCAATTGTTGTGTTCATCAATTTTCACTTATTTCTGGCAGAGAAGGCTAACTATAAAACTGTGCTTAAGAAATGGTAATAGTTCTGCATGCCACATAAAACATGTGAGAGATGTCTACTTATAGAGAGTATAAAAGAACACCAATCTATAGAAGAGTTTGGAGGTGATGTAAACCAGAAGAACAAAGTTCACATTTAGACAAATTAAGAGAAAGGATGACAAGCTGCGTCCATAACACAAAAAAAAAATTGTCACTAAGATCAAAGTGAAAAACTGTAGTAGACAGGTGATTGAAACCTTTGACAAACAACCCTTAACAAGGCAGTTGTAATTTGGAATGTGAACAAAATCATCCACTCTGGAATGAGGTGGACATGGCTACTGTACACAAGATATGACAGCCAATTAAAGACAATACAGCTGAACAGAGGCTGCACATCAAGATGGGTGTGCTTGAGTTTTGCTGTGATAGAAAACAAGGTCACTAATAAGCAACACAGCCTCACCAAGATTTATGGTTTCCCATACCAGACAGGCATATGCTAAAAAAGATTAGACAATATGCTGCTCACATCTCCAAAGAAAGAAAGTATCAACACTCTTGTTTTATCTACAAAGTCAGACAGGAAAAAATACCGGCTCTTAAGGACAAGAGAGTCTTAGGATACAAAACAACTCTGACAAAAAAATGCCTTGTTTTTGAGAACCAGCAGTGTTGGTAGTGCAGGTACGAGCTCCTTGCATACATGTAAATTTCAGCCAGATCTCGTAAGAACATAACTGTGCCTGTTACAGTGCACTGTTTATAAACACCACTAAGTGTGCTAAGGACTAAATTAATCCAGTATAATGCCATCCAAGGGGCTTCATCCAGATTAAGTTTGCTAAAAAAGGAGAGTGGGACCAGAAATCAGTAAACCCAAATGGAAGTACTGGAAGTAATTAATATTCAGCTGATGGATGAAATAATGGACTATTCACACATCTTTAGAAACCTTCCTAAAGAAGAGACTTTGGGATCAAAGAATAATTGAAACTGTGCCAGAATACGTAACTTCCTTAAGCATGCTTTGAACAGCAGGAAGAGTGACCTCTGGGCATCACGTTTTCCATCAGTGACAGGAGAACCCCAAGCCCCACCTCAGATGTGATACTTTTTACCAGTTTTTACCTCTCCCTTAACTACCCTACTCATGCCTATCATCTCTTTCACACATTGTTTCCTTTTGCTATGTCTCCTTTTTTAGCCAGTTGTCTCAGAAAAGTTTAGATAGCTCACAGTGTATCTTTCAAAGCACTGGTGTGATACATTGTCTTCAGAAGAACCTAAAAGCAGTGTTCTGTGAACGGGTTGATGTTAGTTGAGTTTGCCAAGTTTTGTAGAGCCTTTAACTTTGTTCCTCTGAAAGTCAGAAACACAAGAGTCTGTGTTTGCTATTTATACTTCTCTTTTCTGCATCTTTCGCTTTGCTTTCAGAAACAGAATCAAACTGTAATTATACCAACAACATCAGGTCCAGACACAGAACCTAACTCATGTCTTCTTTTTCCCAAAAAGGAAAGGAATTAACTGTTGCATCTGAAAGACAATTGAACAGAAGCTTTCCTTGGACAAATTAAACCATACACAGTTTAAGGGAAAAAGAATGTATTTGAAGGAAAGCTTTATTTTACTTTCCAAATGATCTAGCTGTCTTCTTTTTCTCTTTTTTAAAGTCAGAAACATTTTGAGAGGCTCTAAGCAACTGAAAACTCCATTCCCAAAGCCTTCAGAACATTATATATAGTGTCAGGGAAATGACTTTGGCATCAGAAGGTCCATTGATTGTCTCACAGTTAGCATAGGATACTGAAATGAGTAATTGAACCACTTAAATTCTTAGTTGGTCTAAGTATTTGCAATAGGCTTCTACTAATGCACTTACTCTGGTGTGCACCCTACACTAAGGGATAGTATCCTCAGGCCTAGGCTTCATGGACTTTAGGCATCTCTACCCTCAGCAGTGAAATACATAACTGCTGTCGATCCACACTGGTATGGTATACAGTAAAGTGTAGCACCAGCAATGCAAGCTCAGTCTGACCACTCCAGGAAGATGCTGCTCCTGAGCTAATCAGCCCTGACTTTCAGCAGCACAACACTGACACATAAGAGCTGGTTCACATAAACCCATTGCTGTATCACAGTAATTATGCTCCATCTCCTTCTGTCCCAGGGTTGGGTTTAGTTGATTTGGCAGTAGCTGCAGATCTCTTCAGGGCAGTATGGACAAGATATATGAAGCTCTTGCATATACACAGTATTACCCAGAGCCAGCTGAAGCCATACTGAGAAAAAATCTTATCCTTTGGAAACATCAAGAGCGGAGAAACTATGGGCGTTTACTGGCTGGATAATCATGATTTCTACAAATAAGACTCAGTTCTGCTGTGACTCTTCTGTGAATGAGATAGACTTCTTTGTAATCAGAAGCTGATTCTCTGAAGCTGCTTTTATTTTATGTTACGGTAGTTCTGATTTTGTATTCTTTTGTGGTGAGTTTACCCTCAGAAACACTGGGAACTGCTCAGGAGGTAGAGTGCAGAATTCTTATCTCATTTCTAATACAAAATTGTATTTTAAACATTAATTGATTCATGACTATTAGAAAAAAAAAACATTTTCATTTTTACTGCCCTGCTATCTTCTTCTACCAGTATCATTACAAAAATAAAGTCGAAAGGCTTCCTTTCTTCATACTCCAAAACCATCTGGATTAGGCCTCAGAATTAGTAACTCATAAATACATCACATTTCAAAGCTCTGGCTTTCACTGTTCTGCAGTACAAGTAACTACTTTGCTGTCATATATACTAGCTCCCTCTTAAAACTGTACTTTCTGATGACCAGGGATGAAAGTTAATATATATACAGAAAAGTTTTTTCAAGTAAGTGTATTTCTTTATTACATATCTTTTTATAGAAATAAGGTATGAATGTTGTAGCCAAGGTATGTCCTGACTTTCCTTACAAAGTATCTCATCTACTGCCATGGATCAGTAGTCCAGAGGTTGTTACTGATGGTTCTATGTTTGTTTCTGAAGACTGGAATGGATACAGATCCTAATCAAAACCTCACTGGAGTTAATGAGATTCCTTCCTTTTCTGCAGTATTTCTGGAACAATGTCATTTCTGAGGCTTTTATGCTAACATTTCATCTTTATACAATAGGCCAACATCAAATCTGCTACAAATGAGTACAATTCTCATGATTTTATGTTTGGCAACAAAGATTTAAAGCATTCCTTAACATCACAGTAACCGCTCAATGTGTGATGCTAGAGTGTCAGCAAATACCTTTGTCGGTCAGGTCAGGTTTCCACAAACTTGTGAGATCCGTATTTTCCAAATTTGTAAACCCTACATCTTTTAAAAATAAACAAGGGAAACTGTAGCACAATAAAAAACATTACCAAAATAGCTTATGCAACTCTTTCTAAGATGTACTTCAACCTACAGAAGCAAGGTTAGGAGAGATATCACTGTACAACTTTAGGAAATAAATCTAAATAGTAACTCAAGAAATATATTGTGTTGTACTATAAACTCTGAGCTATCGGAAGTTTTGTTTTCAAATGGAAAGAGTTCCACTGATACTTCACACATGAATGAGACCATCTCTAAATAAATAATCCTCCAGATGTTACATTAAGAGTAGCTGGTCTAACATGGGAGATGTATGAATGAGCGAAGATTTCATATGCTGCATGGAACATGACAGAGTAAAGCATCCACTTCGTGCAACATAAAGAAAAGAAAAGAAAAAAAAAAGTTCAGGAAAGTCACAGGAATTTCTGTAATATACTCCAAATGGCTGAAAACAAAATCATCCTTCTATTCTCTATTGTCTACCATCTGTGTTACAACTGTTGGACTCACTGTTACAGCAGACAAAACAAACAAACAACCAAACTAAAAAAAAACAAAACCAAAACCAAAAAAAAAAGGAACAGGAAATACATATATAGTCATTTTGGAAAACAGCAGAATCTTTTTAAGTTTCAGTCATGAGTCCTTATGTGGTTACTTTGTTGGTACACTGTCAGTGACAAGAGCAGCAAGAAGACACCACCTTCACTTCTTGATCACCTCTGTTTTATGCTGTATTTTTCACCATGTCATGCACCTGGAGCTTCTGCTGGCTGCCTGAAGTGACCAGGAAATAAATTTTCAGGAAATAAAATTTCGCTTTATTACAAAATTTGACATCTATATTTTTTTTCTTTCATTCTTCCAAATCTTGGAGGTTTCATAGGAAAAAACAAAACAAAACAAAACAAAACAACAAAAACAAACAAACCAAAAAAATGCCCCATAGATCAAGGCAGTGAATATGCTAGTACTGATGTTATTCTGTTACTACATCTAAATTTGGTAACAGGTGCATGCTCTGTAGTTTATGACAGACTGAGGCACATGAATTAAAAGTTATTTGGGGCTAACCACCTTAGAAGTGGTTCCCCAGCCTTGCTGAAGACACCAATCAATGACACAGACAGTCTCTTTTGTCCATCCTGCATTCATATGCTCCTGTGTCTGAGAATAACAAAAGCCTATTTTGTATGCTGACTTCGTTATGGTCAAACAATGTCATTCCAGTAAAGAAAATCTTTTAAAAATCCTCCTGAAGAAGGGTGGGCCATCACTGAAACAAAACCCCCAAGGATATATTTCTTAGAGCTAGTGTTCTTCATCTAAACAGCCTATGAAGGAGAACATGTGAGGTTGAGGCTTCTTCACTCAAGTCCACTCTGGGAAGCACCTTCATCCACCATCTGTCCTTCACAGACAGGCCCAGACTCTGGGTAGAGCAAGTGCTGAGGGCATCTCAGAAGCAATCAAAGTAATGCAGCACTGAGTCAAGCCAACAAGCTTTTGTTCAAGGTGCACAAGGCTCATCCAGGCTATTTGCAGGTTAGTAAATGACTAAGGAAAACACGTGGCTCCCTCTGTCAGTCCCCAACTTTTTCATTAGACTGAAGTTTTGCTAAAGCACAGCAGAAAGGAAAGGAAAGAGAAGGGGAATTTTCAGAGAATAGTAAAACCAAGGAAGATGCTACTTCATTCTTCTGTATTTGTTTCTTTTATGTATTTGGAAAAGTAAAGATGCAGAAGATATAAGGCAGTGAAAAAAGAATCTCCACTCCATGTCCTACTTCTTCTTAAATGTTAATTACTTACTGGATGGAAAGGAATCTCTAATTTGGACTAAAACATGGTTTGAAGTCAGAATACAAGGAGTGATACAGAAAAGGATTAATAGTGGATATCCCATGAATTTTAACATTTCCAGGGACATAAATAAGTGTATAGGTTTTTTTTGAAAACATGCTCTGAGGTCCAAACAGTGCAAGGACCAAAGAAGAGCAATACCAAGGTGGCAGCACCGGAATGTAAAATGCTGCTTCTGGTCCACCAAGCCTGAGAAAGACTAGTAAAATGCTGCTTCTGGTCCACCAAGCCTGAGAAAGACTAGTATGGCTTATAAGGAAGCCAGCAACCAAGAGAGTGCCAGACGAAAACCAATGGTGACAAATGCAATTTAATGCAAAGTTGGAGAAAGAGTTAATTGTAGTGGAAACAGTATGAAAAAAGTGTGGGGTTGTGGTGTAAAGCAGAACCTGATGATGCAAAAGCCATTCTAAATAATTAGGCCTAGTAATTAAGCAGAGTTTATTTGACTTATAAAAATAAAATGTTGCTGCAGTTATACAGCATCTTAGGATCAACAGTTGTCTGAGCATCTCTGGATTCTCCAGTGCTGCTATAAACTGAACATCATGAGGGATTTTAACTACCTAGATATTTGCTGGACGGCCTACTTAGGCAGTCAATAACAGTCCAGGGAGTTCCTCTGGTACATGAATGGTAATTTTGTGATGCAAATGATGGATGAGCCAACTAGAAGAGGGACACTGCTGGATCTTATATTCACTAACAAGGAGGGGCTGATTGCAGTGGTGAAGGTTGAGGGCAGACTTGGCTGCAATGACCACAAGATGGTGGAGTTCAGGATCTTGTGCTGCAGGAACAAAATACCAAGCAGAATCACAACCCTGGATTTCAGCAGGGCAAACTTTGTCATTTTCAAACAATGCTAGGGGAAATCCCATGGGACAGGGTACTAGAAGTTAAAGGGGCTCAAGGTAGTTGGTTAACATTGAAGGACCACTTCTTCCAAGCTCAAGATCAGAGCATCCCAACAGGTAGAAAATTAAGAAAGAGAACCAGGTAACTGCTGGGCAAACTCAAGTGGAAGAAGAGAGTCTACAGTTCATGGAAGGAGGGTCTGGCCACTTGGGAGGAATATAAGACTGTTGTCAGAGGATGCAGGAAGGCAGTCAGGAAAGCTAAGGCCTCCTGAGAGTTAAAACTTGCAAGAGAGGTCAAGGACAACAGAAAGGGCTCCTTCAAATACATTTCAGATAAAACTAATACTAGAGGCAATGCAGGCCCACTGATGAATAAGGTGGGTACCTTGGTGACAGAGAATACAAAGAAGGCGGAGTTACTGAATGCTTTCTTTGCCTCTGTCAATGCTGCTGGAGGCTGTCCTCATGAGCTACAGACCCCTGAGGCCTCAGAGGAAGTCAGGATAAAGGAGGAGTTAGCCTTGGTTGATGATGAATGGGTTAGGAACCAGTTAAGCAATCTGGACATCCATAAATCCATGGGTCCTGATGGGATGCACCCATGGGTGCTGAGGGACCTGGCAGACGTCACTTCTAAGCCACTTTCCATCACCTTTGGTAAGTCGTGGGGGACAGGAAAGGTGCTTGACGACTGGAGGAAAGCAAGTGTTACTACAACCTTCAAAAAGGCTAAGGAGGACCCGGGTAACTATAGACTGGTCAGCCTCACCTACATCCCTGGAAATGTAGTGGAACAACTTATCCCCTCAGAGCTCTCTCTAAACATATCAAGGATAAGAGGGTCTTTGGGAGCAGTCAGCATGGTTTTACCAAGCAGAAGTCATGTTTGGCCAACTTGATAGCCTTTTATGAGGACATAACCAGGTGGATAGATGATGGCAGAGTAGTAGATGGGGTTTATCTTGATTTCAGTAAAGCATTTGACACCGACCCCCAGCAGCATCCTCACAGATAAACTGAGGAAGTGTGATCTCAATGATCAGGCAGTGAGGTGGATTGTGAACTGGTTGAAGGATGGAAGTCAGAGAGTTGTGGTCAATGGGACAGAGTCTAGCTGGAGGCCTGTATCTAGGGGAGTACCTCAAGGGCTGGTACTGGGACCAGTACTATTCAGTATATTCATCAGCAACCTGGAGGAGGGAAGAGAGTACACTGTCAGCAAGTGTGCTGACTCCACAAAACTGGGAGGAGTGGCTGACTCACTAGAAGGCTGTGCTGCCACTCAGAGAGGCCTGGACAGGCTGGAGAGTTGAGTGGGGAGAAATTTAATGAAATACAACAAGGACAAGTGGAGAGTCTCATGTCTGGGAAAAACCAACCCCAGGTACCAGTATAGGTAGTGAACTGACCTGTTGGAAAGCAGTGTAGGGGAAAGGGACCTGGGAGTCCCAGTGGACAACAGGATGACCATGAGCCAGCAATGTTCCCTTGTGTCCAGGAAGTCCAATGGTATCCTGAGCTGTATTAGAAGGAGTGTGCTTAGTAGGTTCTCCTCCCCCTCTACTCTGCCCTGGTGAGGCCCCATCTGGAGTACTGGATCCAGTTCTGGGCCCCTCAGTTCAAGAAGGACAGGGAACTGCTCGAAAGAGTCCAGTGCAGAGACACAAAGATGATTAAAGGAGTGGAACATCTCCCTTATGAGAAAAGGCTGAGGGAGCTGGGTCTCTTTAAAGGAGACTGAGGGGTGACCTCATTAATGTTTATAAATATGTAAAGGGTGTCAGCCGGGTGGAGCCAGGCTCTTCTCAGTGACATCCTATGTCAAGCGGCAATGAGTGCAGGCTGGAACATAGGAGGTTCCATGTAAACGTTAAGGAGAAACTTCTTCATGGTGAGGTGGAACAGGCTGCCCAAGGATGCTGTGGAATCTCCTTCTCTGGAGATTTTCAAAACCCACCTGGACACGTTCCTGTGTGACCTGACTTAGGTGATCTTGCTCAGGCAGGGGTGTTGGACTAGATGATCTTTTGAGACCCCCTCCAGCCCCTAACATGCTATGATTCTCTGATTATGTGATCCTTGTGCTGAGCTTCACAAATAGCATTCTTTCACTGAAGAAAATATTAGGAGACATAAAAAGAGGGGTGGAGAATAATAACAAGTACATTGTAATGCTGTTACGTTTTGCTATGACATGCTTCCACCTAACAGAATACCTTTTTGGCTCAAAAAGACACCCACATCTTTTATAGCCTTGGATTGCAGCTAATGACACCCAGGTGACCTGGCTAACAAAACAAGTCAGACAGTTCCTTGCCCTCAAGTCTAGGTTGGAAGGTCTCAGACTGAAACTCCTGTGCTATTCACTCTATCACATCTACAAGCCTCAAAATTGTTTCTAGGAAACATTGGCACCAGTACTGTTTCAAAATATTTAACTAAACACTGATTTTCATTAAACTAGACCTGTGACTCCCTTTAGTGTTTTTCTAACATATTGCCCTGAAAAATACATGCTGCAAATTGACAGCATTTCTCAGTTTGGAAGTAGAGATGACAATGGCAGCATTTACATTTGACAAGTCAAATCTCTCAGTTGGATATTATCTGTGTTCTCTGTTGAAACAGCAGTGAAGATCCTGTCTAACAAGTGCTGTTGTATCTCAAGTTCCCTCTTTCATTTCTGGACCCCCAAAAGGCTAGGAAAGACAGGGTCCAGCCGAAAAGCACCGTCTGAACTGCTTGATCCAACCTGGGCAGCATACTTTGCATTGAACATAATGTGCTCCAAGCAGGACATAGACATCAGCACCACAAGTGAACAATGTACAAATGGGAAAGGGGGAAAGAGGCCTGCAAGTGTCCCAAGATGTCCTTCTCTAGGACTATCTTACCTTCACACTTCTGATGTGCTGTAGACCAGATTAGCCCAGGCCTGATCCAAGAGGAAGTCGCAGTGCCTTGCCCCCTACGTGGCAGCATACCAGTACAACATGTTAGAGCTGAGCACATGGTGTCAGTGGGGTGGTTTGCACAGCTCAGT